>KZ819192.1:63086-224465 GCA_003144125.1 Testicularia cyperi
TTTTTTTGTTTTGTTTTGTTTTGTTTTTTCTCTCGCAATTTTTCTCCCTTCTTCGCTTTGCAGCCAGCAAGGCAAAGGATGTCACAGACAACAAAGAGCCTCGTTGCATTTTCTTTCTTCCTTTCTCTCCTTCTCACCACCACCATCATCATCAACAACTGCAACAACACGCTGCACTATTGTACATTTGACAAAATCTTGCTCGACACATTCTCACAAGCTTTTGTGCTGCTCAGTCCTCCAGCCTGCGTGTGTGTACACGAGACACCCCATTCTTTCTTTCCCCCCCTTTTCCACCTTTTCCACGCCGCCTGTGTCCCCGTCATCGACTCGCTGCTCCCATCGTCTTCCCCCGTCCTCTTCTCGTCGACCCTTGCTTCTTTTCTTTCTTTCTTTCTCTTCACTTCTCTCTCGTCTTTGCCATACTTTTGGCTCTTTCGAAGCCCCATAACCTAGCCTCTTTCGCACGCTCGTCGTGCGGGATCGCAGGCTGATAGGTTAGCATTATTTGAATCCTGGGGTCAAAAAGTAAGCCTAGATCAATACACCTTTCCAAGGTGAAAAGCGGCAATATATATGGTCGTGTGCCAGCTATGAGCCAACAAACTCCACAGGCTGGTGCACACTACCCAATTGCTCTACATCCTTCCACACACATACCTCTTCTCTCTTCCTTGTCTCTGTCACCATTCCAGGCGGCGGCGAAACCCACAATGAGTCACACCTAGCCTAGCCTAGCCTTTGTGTCAACCACGCAGCGCAGGACCCAGAATGCAAATCCAAGACAATCTCATCCCATCCAATGCGGCAACGCGGTCTGTTCATACGAAAGAAAGAATGTGGTATTGCGCGCGCGCGACAACTTCAAACCGAAGTGATACGGAAACAAACGAAGGTAGCACAAGATGGTCGATCTAGGAAAAGAAAAGAATGAGATAGAGAGAGAGAAAAAAGGACAGAGACTAGTCATATCGACAATATCATGCCACTACCGAAGGAAGCGACGGGACGAGGGAAAGGGCGGCGAAAAAGAGAAAGGAAAAAAAAAAACCGGGAAAAGAGTAGTATGGCGATGTGTATGCATGCAATGATCGTGATGGCGTGGCAGGCACTCAGCTGTTGCCCTTGAACAGCATCGTAACACTTCCAGCAGTACCAAAGATGCCGAGACCCGCAATGAGCGCAGACTCGGTCTTCTTGCCTCCAGCACCTCCAGCACCTGCAGCACCAGCTTCCATTTCGGCTGCCGTCATGGCTCCACCCGTACCCGCGCCACCAACAAGCGCTGGCGTTCCGGCACGGTAGAGTCCATTGGCTCCCACCGTTCCTCCCGTTCTAGCCGCCGCCGCCGCCGCCGCTGCAGATGGGTAGTAGTACGTCTTTCCTGTCAGGAACGAGTAGTACCCCTCCCCTCGAGCCGCCGTGGCGGCAGTAGAAGCAGCCACACCTCCGCCCAGCGTACTGGCTCCCAGCCGTTCAGTGGCGCCTGTCCCGGCCGTGCCAAAGATACTCCCCACGTATCTAGTCCCGTACTGTCCAGCAGTGCGGGCGCCCATCAGCGACGACGACGAAGCTGCGGCTGATGCTGCCGTGCTGCCCCCGAGACCCTCGGCGGCTCCCATCCCACCTCGAAGCAGAGGTGCAGCCTCGCCTGCAAGCAGACGCCCGCCGGCTGCTGCGGCAGCCTCGGCCTCGATGACCGGAAGTGCTCTCCGCACAAGTTCGGTGCTCGCCCCCTCCGCCGTCCGCTTCTTGAGAACCGGAGTAGCGTTGCTTCCAGCTGTAGTGGCAGGTGCTCCATAGCTCGGTGTCGACATTCCACCGTAGTTGGTCGGAACCGTACTCGCAGCACTCCCACCCAGTCCCATGCCGCCACCACCACCACCATCTCCGGCCGTGCCCATCGAGCTCGTTACGTACGGCGTCGAGATCAGCGATGGCGTACCTCCAGCTCCAATCGCCGTACCGCCACTGCCCATCGCCTCCTGTCGCTGAAACTGCAGATACTGCACGTACAGGTCGCCACCGGGTACCATCGGCCCCGTCGTGCCCGCGTTGGGTGTCACGTACGGCACCGGCTTCGTCTTTTGCCTCTGGCCCATAAACAGCGCTCCGGCAAGCTGCCCGATAAACATGGTCGAACCTCCAATCATCAGAAACTTGCCGAGTGCAGGCGGAATTCCTCGTTTCGCCTTCCGCTCGACATGTTGCGCATGGCTCTTCTCCTCCTCTGCTCCGTCAGTCAAGGAGCCCGAGTCACCTTTCTTGGGCGCATTGTCAACGGCAGAGTCGGATTTGCTGGTGTAGGGCACAGAACGTTTCTTGACAAATCGTTTCTTGAGCGCCGGCACCAGGTTTGACGGCACTGTAGCAGAGCCGCCAACTGACCCAGCTCCGTAGCCGTTGCCGTAGCCGTAGCCGTTGCCGTAACCACTCAGCGGCACTACTGTCGCCGGTGCGCCTCCGACTGCATTGGCATTGACGCCAGGCGCAGCGAAGCCAGTGCCAGCGCCAGTGCCAGTGCCAGTGCCAGTGCCAGTGCCAGCTCCGAGTCCAAGTCCAAGTCCGCCTGTCGATGCGCCGGCGCCGGCGCCTGCATATGACAAGGGCTGCATGGAGCTTGGGTAGCCCGCACCTCCAGCTCCAGACCCGGCTGGATAGCCCCAGCCAGCGCCACCGCCAGCGCCACCAGCCATGCTGGGATCGACACCTCCACCCATGGCTGCCTGTTGCTGTGCCAATAGCGCCTGCTGCTGCTCAAGCTTTTTCTGTTTTTCGGCGTCCTTTGCCTCATCGCGATCGGTGGGAAAGGCGAGCGCATTTTCGAGATAGCCGACGGCCAGACCCAGCCCTGCGATTCCTGCACCGACTGCAAAGTTGATCCGCTTCTCCAAATGATGCGGCGCTCCGGCTACCTTTGACCTCTTGCGATCGTCACGAACCTCGAGTCTGGATTCAAACGTGTCCGAGACACTTCTCTTACGTAAGACAGGTGTCGCTGGACCGACGGTGCCGGTCCCGTAGGAGCCAACAGGGGCTGACCCCGAAGCGGACGAGTACATCCGGTTGGCCTGGTTCTGCAGAGCTACGAGCTGCTGCTGTCGGAGCGCCGCCTGCTGCTGTGCGATTCGCTGCTGCAGCTGTATGTTTTGAGCGTAGCTGTCAAAGCCGGGCATGGCAGCCGTAGCAAGCTGACCGGGGACCAGGCCAGGTACCCCTACTGCACCATACGTCGGCGTGTTGTCCAGTTCCGCAAGCTCAGTTCGAAATCGAGGATGTTGTTCACGATACCTCGCATGACTGATGCCGTCCCACAGCACCGTGCCGATCGAACCGGCGGCAATGGCATTGCCTATCACGCTCCACGTGCCAGTCTGACCCATCAGCAGACCAAGGATACGCTTGTGCAGCCTTCTTTCAGAGGCATGGACGTGTTGGTGGCCAGTACCACTCTTTCCCTCCCTCTCAGAGCTCTCTGACTGAGGTTTGGCATGGCCGTCATGGCTGTCATCGTCTCTCTTGCGCAGGACCGGTGTCGATGCCGACGAGCCATACGAAGGATTGCTGTAGCCGTAGCTAGGCGCTACGCCGCCGCTGTAGGATGCTGGAATCGCTGGCGTGGGTGCAAAGGCACCGAGCTGAGGCTGACCGACACCCACCGTGGTGAGCTGCGGCTGTGCATACGGATTGGTATTAACAGGCGAGGGCAGAGTTCCAGCCGTGCTGGGCTGACCGGGCGTGGCTAGACTCGCGTACGGGTTGATCTGCTTCAGCATATCGGGGTTGTACGGGTCAAAAGGAGGTTGTGGTTCCTTTGTCTTGCCAATTCCCGTCACAGTGCTAAACATGCCAGGAGTGAGAAGGGTTCCCAAAGCCAGACCCGAGAACGCTTCAAGCCAAAGCCTTTTGTTGAGCCGATGGTCGCGTGAGTGGTCGAAGTGCAAATCTTCCGAAGAGCTCGGGCTCGATCCATGGCCGTCGCCAACGCGAACAGGCTCCGTTTGAACTTTCGAGTTCTCTTGATCATGCATTTCGGGTCCCTTCTCTGGTGCCTCGGTACTTCGCTTGCGGTGAGTGTGACCAGAACCAGAAGCAGGGTCGGACGGCAGCTCCATAAGTGTCGTGGTAGTGCCGTCCCAAAGACCAGCCGAGTCAAGCAGGGTCGGGGGAGTTGGAGGGGCCGAGAAGCCATCACTCGCCGCTGCAGTGGTCTTGACAGAAAAGGCCGTATTGAGCACGTTCATCACAGTCGCCGTCAGTCCAATAGAGGCGGCGATGCGCGTGGGCGTGTTGAACTTGGTCGGTCTCTGGCCGTGCTCGGCGACGTGAATGGCATCGGCCACCGCCATTTGCTCTTCACGATCTTTTGCAGCAGCACGCAGGGCCGCTTGTTCCTCAAATATGCGCTGGAGAATCTTGCGGTGCGCCTCAGTCATAAGGATTTCGGTCTCCTTGACGGCAGGCTCGGCAACCTTGCCTACTTCGGCGACGAACTGAGGGCCTTGTGGAAACCCTCGACGCTCCACATCGTGTGCTTTGGAAGCCTGGTCCTTTCTGCGACGTGCATGTTTAGAGCCCGAGAAACGTTTGTGTTGCTCGAGCACGCTCTTCGGGGCCGATGGTGCTGCTTGAGCCGCTACGCTGAGCCAAAGCAAGAATAGTGACACAAAGAGTTCGAAACGCATTGTTCTGGCCTGTCCGAATCCACGGATCAACGGTAAGTCGAGATGGTGTTCAAGGTACGATTAATCGGAGCCACTGGTCGATACCCTGTGACACATTGGCAGCGGACGGTAAGATTACTTTTCTGACGGGCACCTGAATCAGTCAACTATTGACTCGCCAGGAAGTGAACCACACAGATGCACAACATTGACGGTGGGAGAGCCCTTTCTTACCACCACACGGTACGGCAAATGAAAGACCAGAGTCTGCCTCTGGCTGCTCACCAAAAGAGACAGGTTGAAGTCCTCTGCCGTGGTGGCTGCCGCTGGCGTCTCTCATTACCGATGGCCTGCCTTTTCATTGACTCAGCTGCTGTGAGGATCGATGTCCGTCTGCCATGGTGCGACCTTATGAAGTGTGCTCTGATTACCAACCTCGGAGTGGGTCAGAAGAGTCTTCCCCCCCCGGCGGGCTTATTTCAGTCCTTCATCTCGGTAGTTGATTAAGCCACAGAAAGAGTCCAGGCGCCCTGTGGTCTCTCCGTGCCAGCTCACCAAAGACACCTCACTTCTTTCTGCAAGCTCATTTCTAGCCGCGCGTTGCGGCACGGCTAGGCCGGACCGCGAGCAGTCTCCTAACCTGCTTGCAGTGCGCCGCTCGCTATGGCATAGCGCGCTGCAGCAGGCAGCTGTTCTTACCCGATGTTGGATTATCGATGTCTGCTCCCGGCCCTGTATTCGTCTTTGTTGATGGATCTGTTGGATGAGGTCGTTCGGAAAGACAGGGACGAATCAGGCTAAGAAGGCTCCGCAAAACAACTTCAAAAGGTGGACACGAGTGCATGACAAATACCTCATCAACCCTGAATGGAGCGATGCAAAAGAGTGCGTTCATATTCAATCTCTCGGCCGAGCTGTTCTGGAAACAGAGAGAGCGAAGCAAAAGAAATGACACGTAAGATGCGATGTGGCTACTTGTGGCGACTGAGGGCCACGCCTCTGCTCGTGACCAGGACGTCGTTCTGCGTACCCGTACTGTATACCTCTACCGACGACGTATCGCATCTACTCCGTTGACGGAGGATATCGTTGCCAGAGGTGATTCGTACAGGCTCGAGCACTTGTAAGCCGGTGACCGTTGATCGCAACCAACTTTCGCAACAGCTTCTCACTGCAACCCTTAGCGACAAGTGGCAACGCGGTCGGCGACTTGTCGTTGTACTGTACATGTAGCCGGCAAGCCAAGTCTTGATTGTCTTGCGAACCCACAGGTAGGGCCCATTGTTGTTGCAACTCGCGCACAGGTCTGTGCTGCTATCACGAGCGCCAGATGAAATGCCAGCCAGTCGAGGTGTGCTTGGGCATCTCCCCCCGCGTGCTCGCTTGGACGCAGAATTTTACCAGCTTCATCAGCGACGGAGCCAAGACACGGACCTGAATTTCAGCCAGCTCACGCTCTAGCGCAGTGCTTGCACCGAGCTTCGAATGAGGCTGCGATCACAAGGCTACGATCTCGTCCCTTGTAGCCACTAAGATGGACGGTTACACTTGATTTGAGGGACCAGATCTTTGCTCATTCCATGATCACGACTTAGCGTGCGACGATCATCCCCATTTCTTTTGTCGCACAACAGTGCCTCCCGGACCACAGAGTCAGCTGCCTGTACCCAGCGATCTTCAAGACGGCCAAACCAGCTTAACGTGCTGAGAAGTGGGGTTATTCTGGGCACTACGAGCAAGAGCGACGTACGACACTCTTAAAGGTAGCTAGCATCTTGCTTACACACGCCATCACTCCATCTACACGCACCCTTAGTCCTCACCCATCCCTCTTTCTTCACCTTTCCCCGCATACTTCCCCACAAGGCAAGCCTGCTGGCATCGCTTGCTTTTTCCCCAGAGGCCCTCTGGTAGGCCTTGACCGTCATCCTGTCTCTACCCGCTCCAATCTTTCTCCTTTCAAGAGTGTCAGCAGTCGTTTTCCCCAACGCCGAGAATCCCGTGTTGAAGAACTTGACGATATTTTGTAAGCTGCTGCCGGTCAGCTTGACAGACTGTCCTCTTTGTCTCTCTCCCCGCGACGTCACTCGTTTTCTTGCTGCTCTGTCCCCGAAGGGGTACGTTAGGTATGGTTAAATTTGGTGCGGCAGCCGTATTGCTGCTATGGAGTGGCTCGCTTCTTGTGACTGAAGCTTCCTTGCTCGGCACTGCGTCTCGAGGTCGTCGACACCGTATCCAGCAGGTTCGCTTTCACCGTCGTGATGCACAATCGCTCGATTGTCCCGATGGAGCTGGCGGGGCCAAACGCGACCTCAGCGATGTGATCCATGGTCAAATGTCGGCGATGCAGAGCGACTTGCAAAAGTCTGGTGGCGGCACCCAGGAAAAGTCCGGCACTATTACGGGGCCAGATGGCAAACCAGAGCAGTACACCGTCAAGACGACATACCAGCCCAACGGATCTGGCAAGGCATGGTCCTGGTCGTGGCATAGCGGATCTTCGTCCGGATCGTCTGGCAGCAGCGGCAGCAGTGGCAGCAGTGGCTCGAGCAACCCCCTCAGTGCCTTGCAGTCATGGATCGCATCTTTTACAAAGCCAAAGAAGGATTCTGGACCTGCCTCGAATCCCAGCCCGCCTCCTGGCGACCCGACTGTGACGCATGAAACGCACGAGACATCCTACTCGTACTCGCAAAATAGCCACACGGACAAGAATGGCAAGACGCACCACAAGAGCCATTTCCACTTTTCCGAGACGGACACTTTTGCCATGACAAGCCTGGACTATGTCGTGACAAGCATGATCGACAAGTCGAACAACATCGCGCCCTTTGCGCCAGCCCAGATCGAATGGATCAAGCAGCCTTCTGACCAGGAAAAGGCGGTGGCACAGAACAGTGCTCAGAGCAACGCTGTGGGTCAGCACATGCCGCGGCCTGCCGATGCCAGCATCTGCAATCAGCGATTTCCCTTTACCAATCAGGCCCACATGGCCAACGACAAGGACGACCGTTTTGCTCAGCCCTTTGATGCCAACAAGCTCGACCCGATGTCCAAGAAGGCATTGGACCTGCACAATGCCGAGCGAGCTCGATACGGTCTCGCACCACTGCAATGGAGCGGCGAGCTCGCCAACATGGCAGCATGCTGGGCTGATCTGAAGGCCTATGGTCACTCGGAAGACCACTTTTGCGCGTCGGGAGAAAACATTGCGTTTGGATTTGGCGAGCCGTGCTACCAGGATCCCATCTCGGGCACCGAGAATGCGATCAACTCCTTCCTCGACGAGGACCGCAACTATGCTGCGGACCCGCAGTTCAGCGAGTCGACGGGACACTGGACCCAGATCGTCTGGAAAGATACCCGCTTTGTGGGCTGTGCGACTGCCCAGCGCGCCAACTTTTTCGGTCAACAGGGCACCTCGCTCTATGTGGTCTGCGAATACTATCCTCCGGGAAACATCATGGGGCAGTTTGACCAACAGGTACCGCATCCCAATCCACCTTCACAGTTCAGGTCGCAATGTTCGGCCACCGAACAGCACGGCAGCTAAGGTGCGCTGACATTGCCCGCGCCCCCTTGCCATCATTGCGAAAATGTCACGAGACCGGCTCCAGCTTCTTTTTCTCTCTTTTTTTTTTTTCTCTCTCTCTCTCTCTCTCTTCTCCAGTCTCTTCAGAGTCACTCTGATGCCTGTCTACACTGTCCTTGCTCGTCTCGTCTCGTCTCGTCTCGTCATGGCTGCCAGCTTCGTCTTCCCTGTTCCTTTTTGTTTGTCTTTTTCATTTGCTTTGTCTCTCTCTCTCTCTCTCTCTCTCTTTAACTGATCCATCGCAGAAATGCCGAAACCGGCAATTGCGAGGGCGAGCAGGCCTCGTCTCTCTTGGGCTCTTCCACTGTCTCTTACGGCTTGACTGTGTCGGGTGATCCAAGTGGTGTCGTACAGTGTCTGTGACGGTTAACGTCTTACTCCCCGCCTGGTGCTGTTGGGGGGTTTGGTTTTTGTTTTTTTTTTTTTTGTTCTCATCGGCCTTGAAAGATGATGAACAGAAAGCCTCACAAGGACCAAAGTTTAGCTTATATATATGCAATATAATTGCGAACGGGCATAGCGCAAACCATCCCGGCTAGCTCAGTCGGTAGAGCGTCAGACTCTTATTCAAGAGTTTCCGAGCCTGTACTCGGGTTAATCTGAATGTCGTGGGTTCGAGCCCCACGTTGGGAGACTTTTTTTTCGACAATTGCACTGTTTAAAAATTGCTGCGGACTGTGATGCTTACATATTTGCACCGGTAAATGCATTTTTCCATGGGCCTTCTCAACAAGACCAAGTCGTCTCGCACGAGGCGAACAAGTGCATCTGCATCCGCCCACACAAGCCAAACTAGTCACACATATTATGGAAAGCATGAACAATATCTACGTTAAGAGTTGCAAGGGGGGAAAACGTTAATCGAACCAAACAATGCCGATTGAAAAGAACAGAGGAAAAGCGAAAAAGGGGCAGTGATTGAACAGACTCTACAGCGGTAACAAATGGACTAGAGTAGCAAACAAAAGATGATGGGAGAGAAAAGTAGCGTATGCGGCTCGTGAGCACGACACCAAGCATGGCCATGACATGGATGAAAGAAGACGAAAAATGAGAGTAGAGTAGCAGATAGCAAAGAGGGAAAAATGTCCGTAGCAGCAGCAGGCAAAGAGTGAAGTCGAGGTTTAGAACAGAAAGTGAGAGTGTCCGTGGAAATGCTCGGGCCAAGAGGGCTCAAAGGTAGGGTGCTATTCGTAAAGTCAAGCGATAGAATGCTAGCGTACGGTGGTGCAAAGGATACGTTGTATATTGTATTAATCCTCCTGATGCCAAGTGGGTCTCTTGCGCTCCTCGACACTGCGCAGATCCTTACCCTCTGCGGCGAGTTCTTCGCGGAGCAAGGCCGAGGCACGGATGTTGGACGTGGTTTCCGGGTTCGTGTCCTCGTTTGGGCTGTCGGCCTCAGCACCCGAGCTCTCGCCGAGCGCAGGCGCAAACGATGGGTTGCGAAGCGCATTGCGGAATGCATCGGCCATGCGCGAGGCCTCGTCCGACGTAAACGGCTGCTCTTCCGAGTACTTGCTGGATCGACTGGCCGAGGCCATCATTGCTGCGCCACCGCCTGCACCCGCTGCAACTCCCGCACCAATGCCCGCAGCTCCCGCACCGCCACTACCACCACCACCAGCGTATCCGCCCTCCTCACTGTCACCCAGCATGTGCGAAGTCTCACCGACATGGCCAGCGTCGGTACTGGCGCCGCCCGCGAGGCTACCGGCCGCAGCAGCCATCATGGGAGAAGAGCTACGGTGCGAGCCATCGCCACCCTGACGTTGTCGACGTCGACGCAGCGCAGCCATGATAAAGTAGGCACCCACGATGGCAGCAACAATGGCCAGGAATCCGAGCACCGCAATCAGAACGATGGCATACGTCGGCAGTGCCAGACCGTTGCCGTTGCGCGATGAGCCCGAGCCGGAGCCGCCCAGTCGGCCACCGTTGGCCTGCGCCGTAGCAGTTGCCGTGACGACGGAACCGTTGGGCAGCGTAGCGGTGGTGGTGCCCTGCAGCGTCTCGGTGCCACTCAGGCCCGAGGCCTGCAAAGAGGATTCGAGTGCCTCGCTGAGACTCGATTGGATGGCCGAGGCGATCGAGGCCGATGCGGCAGTGCCCGTGATGGTAGCCATGGCGGCCGAGGCCGACGCAGATGCCGCACTCGCCGCAGCCGCACTCGAGCTGCTGGCGGCGGCAGCGCTGGCAGCTGACCGACTCGAAGCGATCGAGACTGGCAATGTGGTCTGGACGGCGTTAAAGGTGGCGAGGCGTGAGGTGGTGCCAGAGAGCGGATCGCCTGCTGCAAGCACCACAAAGTAAAAGGGCCACGAGATGTTCTGATTCGGCTGGATGTTGTCGGCTGCGCTGCGACCGGCCCACCAGGTGTCGGTAGGCTCGAAGGAGAGTCGGCCGGCGCCATTGTCCTGCGACGTCCACGACGACACCATGTCGTCCGTGTCCTGCTGGAAGAGATAGACGTCGACGTACCCACGCTGCGCAAAGAGCGGATAGTTGGAGTTCCAGATAAATCGGCTCCATGAGTTCTGGCTGATTGTGGTGCCATCGACGGGGTAGCAGCTCAGGTCCTCATTGCCGACAAAGCACTCCTCCTGCGCCGCAGACTGGCGCCGTCCAAGTCGCAGCTGCTGGTATGCCTGCTCCTGCCTCCTCGCCCATGGCTCATCCTTGACTTCGAGGTTGTGGGCCAAGGCATCCCTGTCACTCAGTCGTCTCGGCTGGCGATTGCGCGTCAATTGACGTTTGATCTCTACCACATCTTCTGCATCGCGAGCCCAGAACGGGCCGAGAATCTCTTCGTCAGGGGAAGAGGACAGCCCCGATGAAGAAGGGTCGCGGCGACGGAGCGGGGAAGCGTCGCCAGATGGCTCGTGCCCACGTACAACTGGTTGCTGGTCTTGTTGGTGTGCTTGCAATCTACGCTCAAAATCGTCGGCGCGTATGCGGAGGTGATGCGGCTCGTCAACGGACCTACGCATTGGTGGCTGGGTGGGCATGGGTCCCGCTGCGACCGCAGGCGACGGTGCTGGTGATGGTGATGGTGATCGTTTCTGCAGGATCATGGGGTCCATATTGGCAGCAGCACCACCAGCGGCGGCGGCGGCGGCGGCGGCGCGGCGATTATTTTCGAGGCCGGCCCGACTGCTCTCGCCCACAATTTGCATGGTGCGCGGTCAGACGTAAGACGAGCACACAGCGGATAGACTGTTACGAGGCTGCAACTCTGGGGGCCCGGACGGAACGCAAGGACGAGTGTGATCCGATGTCGAGCGGAAATGGTGTGAATCAGATGGGCCAATGTTCGACGATGTTCGGATGTCTCCAAAGAACTCTTTTCAACAGCGTCGGTAGGTGGTGTTCGTGACAGTAGGTGTGTTTCCGCGGTCGACCAGTATAGCGAGGTGAGAGTACAGTGATGACAAAGTCGATGAGGCGACGTTGGGTTTGACCAGGTCGAGCGCAAGCAAGGCGCAGCGGTGCAAAGTAGGTGCTGGGGGCCGACTCGAGATAGCTGATGGGGAATTCGTTCAGGTGGAGAGTCCAGTGACGTGCAGAGGGTACACCTGTAGCTCGATCGACACGGTCAGCGCTCGAGTCCTGTTGGTGGAGGTGGTCGTAGAGGTGAAGAGATCCGTTCCTAGAACCAGAGTCAGTTACGGTGCAATAGTTGGAAAGCAGAGAGCGGCAACGGACCAAGTCGAGACGGCGACGGTGGACGCAGGTGGTTGAAATTGGGCGTAGAGTGGTGACGAGGAAGAGGAGGGGGGGCGGATCGAGTGCTGTCCAGATGGGTCCTCTGCGTGCAATGCGACCGTAGGAAGAGGTTGAAGTGGATGGAGAACGTGAGTAATGTGCAAAGCGGGATGGTACAAAGCCCCGACACGGAGGACTGCGTCGATCGAGACGGTGAAGTGACACGGTGACGAGAAAGTCGAGGGACAGGGCAACGGCGAGATGAAGACGGGGTTCGGAGGCGCACAGGGCTCTAGAGGCGTGGGCGAACGAACATGTTCTGATGCTTGAGCTGCCAATGGTGAAATGTGGATCAAGCTTGAGGTGCCGAGAGACAAACTTGGAAGCGCTCGCAGATCGCAACCAGCTTCTGCACAGTACACTTTTCTCTCAAACAGCACGGATTTGTGAACGGGAGCTGAGATAGGATGTGATCATTCGAGGTGTGTCTGTGTGTCTGATTACTACAGTACTGTATTATTGTGTGTGTGTGTGTGTGTGTGTGTGGATATGTGGTGGGACAGAAAATCTGGCGAGACGCGGAGAGGCACTGGGCGAGGCAGGCCACAAAGGTCGGCTGCTCCGAACCGAGGAAAGGGTGCAGGCACGATTCAACGCAAATGGCACACGGGAGAGGGAGAGAAAAGAGGAAACGAGGCCGCGCTGACAAGAGCCTCCCTCGGGCGGGGCTGCACCTGGGCTTGTCTTTGCATGCTGCAGCGAACCGAAAACGCGAACACGGCCATCGAGCGATGGGCAACGCATGACGGACCACGGACCACGGAGGCCAGAGGCAAGAGGACATGCATGAGGCTGGACACGAATTGGGGAGACAGGCAAGAAGGAACGGGCAGTGAGAAGAGGGCGTCCGCTTGGGGCTAGCGTAGCGCGCATCGGAGAACAATGAAGGCTGGCGGCAGACCGCACTATGTACTCACCGGCGGGGCCAGAGCTAGGCAAAGGAAGCGCGAGTCGATTCTAGCTTGGCTTTGCCTCGCCTCGCCTCGCCTCGCGTGCAGCTGCGCTCTGCCGTCGAGTTGCAGGCCGAAACAATCGACCCTGAATAAATTTAGCAGCGGCAGCAGCTCTGGCAGAAGACGGACTTCGAAAGGTATTAATTGATTAATTCGAGAATATTCTGAGAAATGTTGCTCGACTCGCCCCTCCCTCTCTCTCTCTCTCTCCTCTCTCTCTCTCTCTCTCTCCCCCCCCCCCCCCCCCAAAAGAGACAGATGGCTGTTCGGAGAAAAAAAGAAGGAGACAAGAGCAAAGCAGCAAGCAATTGTTCGACCGGTCAAGGTGCGCTGCCCGTTTGATCTCGCTGCGAGACACCAAAAGTTTGGCTTTTAAGAGCAGCTCAGAGAGAGTGGTACATATTGCACTCAAGGACAGAGAAGGAAACTGCTCGATCATCAATATACTCGAAAGCTTTTGCAAGAGTAGAGTAGAAGTTCGGATCGACATTCTGGCCTCGAGCCTGTGCTTGTGCGACTGGTCGAAAGTTGAGCGTCCCCAAAGGATCGACAATGTGTGTCACTCCGCTTCGTGTCGGCACCAATGTACTGTATTCGGGATCAGAGCATGTGTTTTCTCCTTCGATCTCGTAGGGAAGCACATAGGGTCTGCTTTGCAGGTGCAGTAACTGTACCCACGCAAGCTCGTTACAGAGCATTCGGAGCTTGTCTGGTACTGCACTGCATAGCCTAACGCAAAGAGGCAGGAGGATAGACGCAACAAGTGGTTGCGCCTGGCATAAAACTCGGCGAACGGCAGATAGGCCACGTTGGACAGAGCCGGTGTATCGGGTTCATCGCGAACCAACCCCCTTGTTTTTCTGTCTCTCTGATTATCCTCGTGGTGCCATCCATTAATTCAATCAATCCTCGTCTCCACGCTGCCATTTCGCGTGCTCTTGCACAGACTCGATAAACCAGCCATGTCGATCATGGATCACGGCCTCCAACTCCAACTCCAACCCAACTCTTTTGGACAGGACCAAATGATCTGCAGTCGTCCGATAAGTCAAATTTTCATGCGCACATCTCCTTCCACGCCGCCCCCTTCCTTCCAAAGGCGTCTCTGTCTGCATTCTCCGTCCTGCCCTCTGTGTCTCAGTGTACAGGAGTCGATGCGCACAACCTTGTCGTTCCTAGGTCGGTCCGATGCATAAATAGCTCAAATGTGCTGCGTCACAAGGGGCTCGAGAGCACTTTCATAAAGCCTTTGTTGCTGCAAGTGAGCTAGATTGTGAGAGAATCACACACCTTGGCCTTCCCGAATAGCGTGCGCGCGGGCCCCGCTTCCCGGACGCACTTCGATGTGCATAAGGGGGGGAGCGGTGTCTGGCAGTATTTTGGGGGGACCACTGTATGTCCATGTGATGTGGCAGAGTGGACAAAAGCCAGCCTGTTTTCCCACGAACCCGCGCAAAGCGATTGTGTGCAGATCATCAAGAGATCCTGCATTTCCCGGGCAGAGACGGCGCTCGCAAAATAACATTAATAACTTCTGTCGTTCCGAGTGCTGCCATTCACCCCATGTCTTTCGAGCTTATCAACTCGATGACTTTTCTTGCGTTCACAGTAGTCTGCCATCCATCGTCATGCTGCCGGACTGTAACTGGGGCGGTCGCGCGGCCGGTAAGATGAATATTTTAGTCGAGTCGGGCCAAAAGGCAAACACACAACTCACGCATGCCAGGCTCTTCCGATTGACGCAAGTCCGCAGAACACGCGCGCTCACAACACAGCAACAGCAGCAGAGCCAGAGCCAGATTCACTTTGCAATCTGAGCCTGCCTGTGGGCATGCTTGTACAGCTCCGTTACCGTAGTGTGTGATTCTGGCAGCCACGAAGAGATGCCGTCAAGACCGCGGATCTCAGACGTCCATCGGCCATGCACCGTATGGACAACGATTGGCAGCATCACTTCCCATCGAGCAACGCATCGCTGTCATCACAGTCGAACGCATTTGTCCGTAACATCTTTTGACCCATCACACACTCGACAGTATCGTACCGCCATGTCGAGGTCTCATTCTCGCTCAGGGTCAGATCTCCACGTTCGCCCGATCCCACTTCCCGATCGCTGAACGATCCCTTATCTAGGATACGGACGGTGCCCAATCTTGCCAGATCTCTGAAGGCACGGACGGAGGAGCTCTGTATCGTGATGGGCCATCAGAAAGCAGATGGACTGAGAAAAGCGCACCAAGAATTGTGCACCGTCGGCGGAACTCCAACAGCTACAGACGCGCAGAATCATCCCATCCGTGTCGCTATCAAAGATTGCCCGATTCGTCAGCTGTCGACCGGGGACCAGAACACTCGTCGGCGTAGATCCGAGAAGGCTGTAGAAATTCACATTGGCCTCGATGCAGCCTCTTGAAAGTCGGAGCAGATGCCACCCGGCACAGCTGAGATCGACAGAGACACGCTTTCGGAGGCGGGCAAAACGCAGCGATGTGACAATGAGCATGGAAATGCTGGACAATACAAATACAAATGTGGTTATATGGGTGACGAGTCGTTGGAATGACTCCAAAGAAAGAAGGCGGGGGCCGAAAATCGGAGAGTCCAAGCCCTCAGAGTCGACGAGAGAATGCTTTTGTATACTTATGACGTTGGATGAATGAGGCTGCATCCTTCCTTCCACTAGAAGAGCAAGAGACAAATAGAAAGTTCCTACTTCCTACAGCGGCATCACGAGACCCTTGCGACGACCTCGCCGCCGAGCCCGCGTCGAATGGCGTCTCTGACTTCCCACCATCCGTCTTTCCCACAGTCGACTAGGGCGATTTCACCCATCTCGAGGGGTTTGACAAACTTGGCACGTCGGCCGGTGGCAAAGCGCACAAGTTCGTCCTTGTCCATAGCAAGTCTTCTGGAGGGTTTGGATACGAGGTTCATTGCTTCGAGAACGGGGCGGTCGTCGGGTCGGAACTTGAGGTCGACCCACAATCGGCGGGATGCGACCGGTGCAGAAGGGTAGGCGGTTGGCGCTGGGCCCGTCAGTGTCCCCCTTGTCACATTGTGGATGAATCCGTGCTGCAGCAAGATTGAGAGCATCGACAGATTGTCCTTCGTTGAGGCGATCGGAATGGACCGGAGGCGCGCTCGGGACGCATTCTGGAGGATGGTGCAAAAGTTTCCGTGCAGCGGCATCGTGAAGGCAAGACGAGCGTGTGAGAAGTCCTATACTGTCTTTGCAGATGCACGAATAGCGATGCAGTGGACGGGGGAATGCTCAGATGGAGCTTGATCGAGAGCTTGATCGAGAGGTGGCGAAAGGTGCGATGCCAGAGAATGAGACCGTATGTGACAGGTTGAGAACAAGACGAAGTCGGTAAGCTTCGCGAAGAAAGCGTCGAAAAAGTCGGAGCATCACGTGAGAATTAGGCTCTAACAACAAATGATTTTCAGTGGTTCCATATCCCATCTTCCGAAGCAGCAACCCGCACCTGTTGGCTTCTCACAATAGTTATACTGCCTGTGTATGTGTGTGTATGTGTGTCACTTCACACGCGGACGGCAACTAACACGGACCACTGAGCGCAAACTCACATGAGTACTAGCTGTAACTTATTCACATTCACACACACACACACAACTCGACACCTTGGCTCCATCGACACTCGACCTTTTTGCATAGCCTACAACAAGGGACACAAACACATCTTTCGACACTCTCACACCACCCAGCTCCGGCCCGGCTTTCAGGTCCCATATCGGAAAAAAAGAGACATACAAGATGGCATTCGGATTGGGGACGGCATTCTACCTGATCCTCTTTATCACCAATGCGCTTGCAGTACTTAGCGAGGACCGCTTTCTGGCAAGAGGTAAGCTTCTTGCTGCAGCATGGTGGAGGACCGGGCGTGGTGTACTGACTGTCGTTCTTGCCACAAACGGTTACGCATACATCGACGTTGGACTGCTTCGTCGAGCCAAGTCGGATGGTCGTCAAATACCATGCTCCAGCAACAGCAATTTGATCAGGGCTTTTCGAGTTCCAGCAGCTTCCAGTCTCAAGACTCGAGTATCAAGGCGCGGCTAATTAACCTCATCTCGGCAGTCCGAACATTGATGCGAAGTGAGTACCACATACGAAGAGAGAGAGAGAGAGCCTGTGGCTGCCAATCCGACAGCCAGGGGCCACTTGTGACATTGAAACAACCTGGGCGGACCATCTGATATCTTTGCACCTGGTCTGAATCGGTTCCGGCCTCAACTCTGTCGGTCTCTGCAGTCCCGCTCGTGGCCATCAACATCGTCGTCATCATATATCTCATTCTCCTGGGGTAGTCACAATTCGAATCGACACTGCAATATCCACGAGCTCACATAAACACAACGGCTTCTCGGCTGTACAACATGATGGAAGTTTTCTTCTACCGGAAAGGTGGGCAGATCAGACTGAAACATCTGATTCAAGAAGACGCGCAAAGAACTAGGTGCGGATGGAAAGCTGGTCGATACAAACTACGTCAAAATGGACAGCAGTGGTGGTGGATTTTGGAACTTGATCCTGCGCTTCCTTCTTGACAGGAGCAGAAGCAGGAGAAGGGATCGCTTCCGGCGCAGATCGCTTCTGGGACTGCATTTGCAGATGCTCAACGAGGACTCGAAGGCTAGAGAGAACCCGTGCCTTGTCGTCGAGAAAGTGGGTCGTCACACGCGCCGACGAAGACGGACACACAAAGAAGAACGTCACGTCGTCCGCCCCGAGAGTGGCCACGGAATTTGAGTCAGTATCAGCCAGCGAGTGAGGCACGCAGACAGGCATGATGCCGTAGCCCGAATCGTCTTTCGAGTTACCCTTGGAGTACACGCGGCGCCCCTTGGCTGGGGAAGCCGAGCCTGCACAATTCGAGAGCTGCGGGCTGGAATCCGGCTTCTTCTCATCGTCCTCTCTCTGGAACAATGAGGTGTCGACTGCGGGTGCGGACCACGTCCGAAGCACCGAACTGGGTATTTGCAAGCAAAGCTTGGGGCAGCTGGTCGCATCGGTGTCGTCGGCCATCTTGACGGAATATCGATGCTTGGGATGTACAGATGGGATTGCATCAGACAATCGAAGCCCTCTGACAAAGGCTTCTGAGATGCCTTTTCCGACAAAGCACACCGCCCTGGGCTTCCACTCGCAAATTTTAGCCACGAGCCGTGGTACGCCGTCGATGAGCTCGCTCGGCATGAGTTCGCTTCCTTCCGCGGTCGGACGACCCGCTAGATTAGTCAATCCGAAGGAGAATGGCGTGAGTGAGGGAAAGGTTGCGTCCTGTTCGGGCCACATCCGTTCCTGTGTCAGTCCGGCCAGGTGAAGCGAGGGGTAAAAGTGATTGGAACGGTGTGCAAAATGGTGACCCGAGGTGGCAGACATGACGCCCGGATTGATGCCGCAGAACATGACATCGTTGCGCATACCAAAGTGATCGGTGATGCCAGACAGGTGCGAGTAGATGCTGCCAGCGGCGGAGTTGGGGTCGTCGCGAGTGCGGCGAATGCGATTGCGATTCTTCTTTGAAGGGCTCGAGGCTGGTAGCCCATTTGCAGCGGCTACGTCGTCTCCATCTGCGTCGAGCCTTGTCTGTACTCGCCGACGCTTGTTGGGAGAACTTGCCATGCGCTTTGACTTTGCGTCTTCTCCAGAGCTCCGAAAAGAATTCATTCGTGTCGAAGTCAAGTCCGAGGATTCATAGTCCAGGCCATTTTGTGGGCGAAAGAGCGGTCGAGGAGTTCGACTGCTCCTTCGCACGGGCGAACTCGATTCGAGAGGAGGTGTCGAGGGCCCGGCACTCGAAGTGCCGCTTTCGGTTGCTCTGTAGGTGTAATCGGCTGCTAGCCGTCGGGCCAGCCGAGACCACCTCGAGGGCGAACCACCTTCTGGTTCATGCTGTATATTCATCTGGAGAGAGCTCGATGCTTTTGCTGTGGTAATGCGCCAATGAGTCGTCGTGGTGGCGCAGCGAGCATCCTCGTGTCCGCCAACGACATTTCAGTTATGCTTCGTTGGTTGGTGTGGAGGCAAAGCCGGCATTCAAGGGTGCATGAAGACCCCGGATCTTGATCTGGATCTGACAGCTATTTGGTTCCTTTCGTTCCTCTTTTAAGTTGGATTGCGGACGAAGCATTGGGGGGGAAAATGTTAAAATTAAAACAATAAGCAAAAAACAGGGAACCAAGAAGTAATCGATGTCAAAAAAGATGGCCATGAAAATCAGTCACTACAGTACTCGGAAAAGGAAAGGCAAAAGGGTGTTCAGACTAGGAGCATGCAGCAAGTCGACGTTGCACAGCCCGCTCCAAGTACCGACGAGCTCTAGGCACGGCGCAAGCATGACTACAGTATAGGCAGTTGTTGCCGCAACACCGGTGTGAGCGTTTGACTTTGTTACGTCGGCTGACCAGCCAGCCAAGCAACGTACCGAGACCGCATGTCTGGCGGTTCCAATTGTGGCCGTCACACACGCGCGTGGGCGTTGCAAGCAAGCATGTGCTAGCCGTGCGCATGCTCGGAACCAGACGCCATACGTCGGTTGACCAAGAGACCACACTCATTCGCACTATGAAGTGACCCACATGGCACACGGACTAGCGGCTGCCATCGCTGCTGTAATTTTGATTGCAGTTGACGCAGCGTTGCTCACAAAAATAGTGTTCGGATTGCAATACTGTAATGTGTGTGTGGTTGGAGAAAAGGAGGAGAAGAAAAAGGAAGCGGTGGCCATGACGCTAGCCACGTCATGGTAAGCTCCGATACGATCGGTAAATTGCAAACAAAAGCGACGAGGCTCGGATTACAGTACAGTACCAGCTGCATCCTTTGCAAGCCAATCTTGGTACGGGCAGCGTGGCAGACCACTCAGTGCCGAATTCGAGACGCTGATGTGCTGGCCTGCAGACAGCAGCAGCCTTGCGAGCGCATCGCTCCCCCTGTCCGCCGACACTGACACTGCTGATTCTGGATTTTGTGCGACACGTTGTGTGTTGTTGTCTTGTCTGCGCCTCAGGGCCCTGAAACCCTTTGGGTTCGCGCTGGCTGAATCCAACCAACACTTTTTCTCAGAATCAATCCGCAGTCCCCTTCCTTTCTCTCGACAGTCACGGAAATTCTGCAGCAGTCGCGGCTCGAAGATGCAGCTCGAAATAGTCGCACAGATCGCCAGAAAACACACACACGACCCTCGCACGGCGTGCAGCACTGCCCGTACTTTTATTCTTGCTTCTCACTCTCTTGTTGCTATGCCAGACATCTTCGTCCAAATACAGGCGATTGTGAATCTGACTTTAGAACTTGATTGTTTGATAGGGTCCAGTCATGCGCGGCTCTGCCTGACTAATGAGTCCCTCTGTATGCTAGCGAGATGCGGCAGCTGTGTTTGCGATGAGTGTGCTGTGCGGTGTCGAACAGTCAAGCGGCTGAAGCTAAGGACCACAGGGGTCAGAAATCACTTGTGATTGAACTGAGTGACCCTGGCCGTCGTCGAGTCGGGGTTCACACGCATCGCTAGCCGCTTCGACCCTCATTTTCTTGACAGCACACAGCCGAACTGCTGCATTACTGTCCTGTGCAACAATACAGTATCTGACCCCAATTCTCCGCCGCGTCGGAAACTCTGTAATTATGAACCTATCATATTATTGACACAGACCTCGAAGCGACACGCGCACGCTGTCCCAAGTACTGTACTGTACTGTGCTGAACCGTTCTGGTTGCACAGGCACATCACTTACAGGCTTGTGACCTGATCAAGTACTGTCGCCGGACTCAACACCAACCTCAACATCACTCTTGCGATCCGAACCCGTCACAGACTCCTCTCAGCCTTCGTATCTCCGTTACATACTGCTACTGCTCACCACAACAGTAGCGCATCGATTCCTTTGGATCGACACAAGCAACGTTGCGAGCACTTGGATTAGCTGAATGCGCTTCGCTCAGCCCCATCATCCGGCCAATTCCGTTGCTTTCGACTTCTCATTGTGGGCGGCCATCCGAGTAAGATGCTCTAGATACTCGGCCTCTTACAGCAAGAACCACGTCTCCGCTCTTCCGCTACCAGTTGCCGTGACATCTGTCGGCCTCCTCCCACTCCTTTCCAGCATTAGTTGCCTGTTACTCGGCGTCGTCGAGACCATGATCGTCTGAGAGGGCCGTCATCCTTCTCCTCCTACTACTGCTCTCTGCCGCTGCAGGACCTGTTCAAGTCGTCTATATTGCCAGTGGGGCATCACCCGTCAGCGTCTGCACAGCTAGCTTGTCATCATGAGCACAATCGCTTTTCCCGCCTTCGAGCGCGCCCAGCAAGAGCACATGGGCTACGACCGCTCTGCTGAGCAACTCTACCAGTCTATCGCCGAACAGGTAGAAAACGACCAGTCCGTCCCAGCTTTCCAACAAGAAGAACAACAACAGCAGCAGCAGCAGCAGCAGCGGCAAGTTCAGCGTCCGCCATCTTCCTCGCTGACCATCTCGGCAGCGGATCTTACAGCTTCGTCCTCTACGAATCCACGCGCGTCAGTGACCACATCCGCCGTCGATCTTGGCCACCCAGCTCAACCCAAAATCACCAAGCGCATCAATGCCCGGCTTCAGCTCGCCGCAGCCCTGATCGAGGCCGACAACGAGCGCATCCTCGAAAAGGCCCAATTCTGGCACATCTACCACCCTCCACAGGGTCAGGATGCCCCGCGTCCTCCTCCACCGCCCCAGCCTGCGTTGGCCAGCCAGAGCGCCATCTTTGCTCCCTTCCGCGAGGGCGCCGGCCCTTCCGTGACTCGCCACGTACGTACCTGGAGCAGCGCCACGGGTCTCTCACAGCTGCTGAACCCAGATGATGACGGACGCAGACCCAGCATCGACTTCCTCGGCGTAGCACTGCCGACAGAGAAGCGCTCGCGTAGCCGTACCGGAAGCAATGCGGCGCTGAGTGGCACTGGAAGCGGCCATCTCCGCACCGACAGTCTCCTCTCCGTCGGCGGCGCCTCTGCTGCCGGTCGTCCCTCTCTGGCACTCTCACGCTCGTCCCTTGCTCTCTCTCGTCCCGCCAGTATCCTGTCCAGGACCAGTCTGGCAGGCGTCGGCAATGACGACGACGGTGACGATGCTGCAGCTCTCAGCGACTGGGGCGTCGACAAGTTCCTCAGCAAGGAGGAAAAGGACCGAATGAACCAGCGCAGCCGCGCCACCAGCCTCATTGGTGCTCCAACGGGGGTCAGCGACATGGACTTGCAGGCTCGCACATCCATTGGCAGCCGTCCGTCTTTGGACCTCGCTCGGACTAACGCCGCTGCTGGCAACGCATCGCAGCCGCGCAAAGCCGCTTCCGAGATCATTGGACCCTCCACACAGCCTGGCGGTACGACATCGCAAAACTCAAAGCTTGAACTGCTCGCCAAGATCAAACTCTACCGCGAGCGTCAGGAGAATCTGCCCCCATCGCAGTGGTCTGGACCAGGTCCTACGGCCACCAAGGAGGAAGTTGCTGATCACATCATTGCAAGCTCACCCCAGGTCAAGCGAGAGTCTCTTCGCGAGGCCTCTACGCACATTGGAGACATGCCGCCACAGACGTCGGCACAAGCTGGTGGCGACTCAGAGCCTGCATCTGTTTCGATCCTTGACCGCCCCCGACCTCGGTCCCGCGCCGACTCGGTCTCATCCTCAGCCCTCATGGTCGAAACCTCTGTCGTAGACCAGGCTGACCTGGCTGATGCCACCGTGGTCCCCGATGCCGCCCCAGCGCTTTCGCAAGAGCATCCCATTGATGCGTCCGAGACGGATCTGGTCGGCGACGCGCTGGCCAATCAGAAGGTCGGCGCAGTGACGGGTAATGTCCCAGCAACGGCTTCAGCATTCCTTGAAGCCTCGGGTACCGCTGTAGTGGTCGAAGCTGTCAAGGATGAAGGCGGCGATGGCGACTTCTTCGGCGCCGATCTGTCCAAAACGCTCAACAAGGGTGCATACAGCGTCGTCAACGATCTGTCTGCGCCATGGACGTCTGCGACGGGTATCCACAGCACCGACCTCACCGCCTCAGCGGCAGCGCCGACTAGTGCGAAAGTGGCGGAAGACGAGGCAATGGGAGAACCACTCAGCATGGTCGGTATCGGATCCTTCTCCCGCAGCCAATCGCGACGCAACTCGCTCATGGGTGCCCCTCTCTTCGATCCGCAGCAACACCAGCCCTTCGTATCCGTCTCCGACGGAAGTGCTGTTCCGACCGCTCATGGCAGTCCTGGTGTCAACGGTTTTGCGCTGGATCAGCCTTCGCTGGGCCGACCGCTGCCGAAGGACCCGTTCGCCGAGCTCGAACTGGGACTTGGCCCGAGCCCCTTTGCAGCTGCGCTGCAGGCTTCGTTGAGCCCCCGCTTCAACCCAACCGACATGCCCCGTGGCGGCACTTCCAGTTTCGACGTTCCGGCTTTGCCTGTGATCGACACCAACACTCTCTCTACGCGACAGCTCCAGACAATGGCGCGCAACACGACATTTCCATCATACCTCGGCATCAATCGCGATCTGTTGCTCGAGGAGGAACTCAGCCAGGTCGAGGATGACATGCACATCAACGAAAACGAGTTTGGAATCCGTCGCAAGGCCAAGAAGAAAAATAAGGACAAGGAAAAGGACAAGGACAAGGAGCAGGAGCGTGCCTCAATTGACATTGTAGCGCTTGCAGAGGATATTGCCAAGACCGGAGGCGATAACTTTGCCATTCAGCTTGGCGGTGGCAATGCACCCGATCTCTCGTCCGCCAACTGGGGTAAGCCGCGAAAGAAGTGGTTCCGCCTTAGCATGATGGCGGACGGCAAAGGCCGCGTCAAGAAGCCAAGAAAAGCAGCCGACGCTACTGGCACCGAGGATGAGCTCGAGTCGGATGCCGAGATGCTCAACACCAACATGGAAGCGGTGGGCGCCAGGGATGCGCTCTTGGAAGGCGAAGGCGCCGACAGACATGATGGCGCCCAGAACGATCTCTCAGAGCTTTACGCCGCCGAGCCAGCCGCTCGCATGAACACCGAGAGCATGCTCAATGATGCAGACGAGCCGGCCATTGCGTTCGCTGCGGGTGCCGACGCTGTAAATGTTGAAGACGACGACCTCGATGGGGTCGACGATGACTACATTAGCCCACCTCGAAAGGGTCCACTGCGACCGCTCGGCCTCTCTGTCCGCCTGCCCAAGACCATCGTCATGCCGCCGCCGCTGCAGGGCACCGAGTTCGCGCCCAAGCTCCGGCTGACAGAGCCCGTCAACGAATCTGTCATGCGTGCCGGCACTATGGCTGGAGCCGCCAACGCCGCCGGCAAGCGTCACAGTCTGCACGTGCCCGATGGATTCGTGCTGCACGACAGCCGAGGCGGACTGCCACCCATGCGCAGCCTCGTCGTGCACAGTGCCAATGGACCACAGCCGATGTTTGCAGCAAAGAAGAAGAGCGGCAAGAAGCACGACCAAATTGTGTCGGATCTCAAAGCCATTGAGGTGGATCGCACTGTGCAGGTGCCGGCCGCTGCTCCCCGCGGCATTGGACGTCGAGCAGCTGCTCCCACCACGGCTCTGTTCCGCAACCAGCTCGTGCAGCACGACGAGGAGCGCGAAGGCTGGGGCTGGGAGCTGGGCACACGAGCAGAGGATGCCTTCAAGCCCGGCGTTGCCGACGAATCCGACGAGGACGACGACGACAAGCCGCTGGCCGACATCAAGAAGAAGCAGAGCCGATCTGCAAAGCGTGCCGCCAAAAAGCTGGCCAAACAGAAGCGCAAGCGCAAAGAGGCACGTCGAGTGCGGCGTGCCAAGCGCGAAGAGGCATTGCGGGACGGCAAGACATTCAAGGAGGCAGGCGTCGAGGAGCTGAGCCCAGACGAGGATCTGGACCTAAGCAGCACCACCAGCGAGTCAGAGGTGACCGACAGCGAGACCGATTCGGACTTCTGGGCGAGCGACGACGACAAGCGATGGGTGGACGAGAACAAGCCGGCGGGCGCACTGTACGGAAAGAGCTTGCTCGACATCGCCTCGGAGCGCAATGTCGAGCGTAAATCCAAGGCACGCTTCTACGGCCAGGTCCAGCTCGAGGATGGCGAGGCAACGATGCTGCACTTCGACGACGAAGATGACAAGCACATCGGTGCGAACCCTGCTGGTGTGCCTGGCAGTGCCCGATCCGATGACGGCGCCTCGGTGGCCCCGAGTGTTGCGCGGACCTTCCGTGACAAACCGCTGGGCTACAACGACACCAAGGAGAGGATGGAGGCCATATTTGGCGCAGACCGCGTCTGGGCGCGTGAGATGGCGAAACGTGCTGAGGAGGAGGCCAAGGAGAAGCATGACGCCGAGGCGCGCGCCGCTCAGCTGGAAGCCGAAAAGGCTGCATCGCAGCTCAAGGCGCAGCAAAAGAAGGACAAGGGCCTGTTTTCGCGCAAGAAGAAGGGAGGCAAAGCGCAGCTCGACATCGATGCATCGATGGCGGAAAGCAGTGTCAGCCTAGCCTCGGCGTCTGCGGTCAGCACGCGCAACGGGGTTGGTACTACGACTGGGGCCGGGGAACACACCCACAAGACTGGCTCCGGCCTCGCATCGCAAAGCGACATGCAAGAAGACAGTGAACCGCCAGAAGGAAGCCGCACCCCCATCGAGCCACCTACGCTTGCGCTGCAGCTGGACGAGGATGAAGAGGCAGCGGATGAGGACGGGAACGGTCGACGCACGCCGGGATTGCTCAAGGGAGAGGAGAAGGCGGCACAGGAGTGGCTGGTGGTGTCGCAGCCCGGTTCAGTGCAGGCCAGTGACGTTGAGGATAGCGACGACGACGTGCCTCTGGCGCAGGTGAAGAAGAACGTGGCCTCGCGACCGGTTTCTTTTGCCTCGGGCCTGGCGCTGAATGGCAAGCCTCCTGGCGGTCGGGACGACTCGTCGGACGAGGAACTTCCGCTGGCAGCGCTTAAGGAGAAGCGAGCTCGGCAGTCTATAATGACCTTGGGCAGCGGTCGACTAGACCTCGACTTTTCCTTGTTGCAGAGCCAGCAGCAGAATGGCAACGGTCAGACTTCAAGGTTGCCTGCTGATGCTCAAGCGCGTTCTCCGGCACGCTCGCCACTTGGCAGTACCCTCTCTGGAAACAGCAGTTGGGGCCGGGCGGCCGGACAGTACATGCTACAGCACCCTCAGTTGGCTGCTCTTGGCTCACCGCTGTCGAGGGAGTTGTCGTCGCACGAGCAGCAACAGCAGCAGTCTCATAAGGCTGGTCCCAATGACAGCGACTCCGAGGACGATCTTCCGCTCGGCCAACGCCACCCTGACGCTACCGTCGCGCTGGCAAGTGTGCGAGCGGCTCTGGAGGAAAAGAAGAAGGCGGCCAAGCTTGCCAAGAAGGCCAAGAAGGCCGAGCAGAGGAGGGCGGCCAAGGCTCAGCGATTGTCCGGCAAGGTCGACCCGGTGGATCGCGCAGCTGGCGAAGACGCTGCGGGTCAGACGGACAATGTGGATGGCGGGTCAGCCCAAGCCAATGGACACAAGAACGACGCCAACAACGGCGCAGAACGGGAAGATGATGACGAGAAAGAAGAAGGAGACAGTGGCAGTGGCACTGGCAGTGACAGTGACAGCGAGGACGACAAACCACTGGGCTTTGCGCATCCGCAGGCAGCGATTATTGCGGAGCAGGCCGCGCTAATCCGACAGCTTCAGGCGCAGCAGGAGCGCAATGGGGCTCAGGGACAATCACCTGCCGGATCGGCCATTCCCTCACCGCAACCGGGATCCGGCGCCGTCGGGTCGAGCTTCTTCAACAGCATGACGATGGGCGGCGGCATGGCCAGTGGAGGCGCCACTGCAGGTCTACCAATGGGCATGGGCATGGGCATGGGAATGGGAATGGGAATGGGCATGGATGGTCGTCATTCTGTGCTGGGTATGCCCATGACGGGCGGCTCGATGATGGGACTGGGCCAGTACGACGGTCTGCCATCGCAGCAGATGGGTCTGCCGATGTCGATGTCGTCGCCGATGGCATTTGGGTCACCGATGGGGATGAGCCCGGGACCGGCGGGTGGAGCGCCGCCTGCGGGAAGCCAGCTCGGATTCGGTGATATGAATGGCGGTGGAGTAAACATGACGATGCCAATGACGATGCCGATGACGATGCCAATGCCGATGCCGATGAGCACGATGGGCATGGTGCCTGGGGTCAGTGCACCCATGACGCCGAATCCCGTGTCGCTACTGATCGACCCGAAGGCATCGTCGATCCACAACTGGCGTACCCAGGTGCCAGCTGATGCTACCGCTACCGCTACCGTCACCCCGCCTGGTGGCACCTCGACGATCAACTCTTCGGGTTGAGCGTGCTTGTGTGTTTCGAATTGGCCGGCCACAGGCGTCTTTATCCGACACTTTGCAACATTCATCATTATTCTCGTTGAGCACGCACGGCATTCCTTTATTGTTATTCACTGAATATATACGGACACTAGTGTGTTTTCTTTATCTAGATGCCTGCGTGTCGGTGGGTCTTGACGGGCGCGATTCTCTTTGAAGGATAGGTCGTTGTATTTCGTTGATCTAACAGTTATCAATTATATTATTTTTCGATATATATATTAGATAAATGATTATTGGGCGAGAATGTTCGCGACTCGACTGGAAGCGCAATGCCGAATGTGGAGGAATGCAACCGAACCCGAACACAAGTACACAACTACTGTACTGAACTGTAGTACAGGTACAGGTACAGTATGTACATCCGCACTTGGGCACTCCAGTAGCACCACACTCGCATCTGCGCGTTACCGCCCAACCCGCTCGCTCCCATCACATCCATCCACCGAGTGACCGAGTGACTAGAGTGACCAGAGTGACTACAGCACTACGGTGTGAGAAGTGAGAATCGACTGCAGTGCCTTTAGGATAAGGTTGACTCGCATCCGTGCACAGTGATGTATGACGCTGGTTTCTCTTTTTAGGCCTTTCAACGTACTACAGTACTTTAACGCAACGCTTGAATTGTAGCAACTCAGTAAAGGGACTACAGTAGTTCTTACTACGCCCAGTACTTAGTACATACTAGTACAGTATCCGCATCGCCCTTGCTCTTTCCAGCTCTCAACTTACCCTACATCGATCGACATCCGCAACACTACTTATCACCACAACACACCACGCAACAGCATCGCTTCGTCACGCAAACACAAACACACATTCACACACACACACACACACACACACACACACACACACACACACACACACGAACACACACATATACACACACACCCGAACACACACCCGAACACACACCCGAACACACACCAAAAAAAGCGTCCAAAGTGAACGCCCTTGTTACAGCGTCTAGCCCATCATTCCGGTCAAACGTCCTGCATCGTCATTTGCCAGCTCGCCATCCTATACCCATACCGACCGCAAACACTCTTCGCACAAGCCGCATTCATACAGCAAAAAGCAAAAGGCATCGCCTCCAGCGCCTGTCATGGGTAAAGACTACTACAAGATTCTCGGCGTCGGCAAGGATGCCGACGAAGACGCACTCAAAAAGGCATACAAGAAGGCGGCGCTAAAATGGCATCCCGACCGCAACAAGGACAACGTCGAGGCGGCCAACGTCAAGTTCAAAGAGGTTGGCGAGGCCTTCGAGGTGCTGTCCGACAAGAATAAGCGTGCCATCTACGACCAGTTTGGTGAAGAGGGTCTCAAGGCAGGTCCACCACCCGGTGCCGACGGTGCCGGTGGTCCCTCTGGAGGATTCGGCGGCTTCCCAGGAGGCGGTGCTAGCTTTGGCGGTTTCCCAGGAGGCGGCGGAAGGACCTTTACCTTCACCTCGGGCGGTCCAGGTGGCATGGGTGGAATGGGAGGCGGTTTCTCACCCTCGGATCCCAACGACATCTTTGCAAGCATCTTTGGCGGCGCTTCTCCGTTTGCCAGTATGGGCGGAATGGGCGGCATGGGAGGAATGGGCGGAATGGGCGGAATGCCCATGGACGAAGACATGTTTGGCGGTGGCGGTGGCGGTGGTGCACGTCGAAAGCCCGGTGGTGCTGGCGGCGGCATGCCCGGCGGCTTCAACTTTGGCGGCGGCGGAATGCCGAGCGCCGCGGGAGCAGGCGTTCCACCACACCAAGCCCAGGCCGACAAGCCAAGCGACGTAGAGCGCCAGCTCCCGCTCTCGCTCAAGGAACTCTACACGGGCACGACGAAACGGCTCAAGGTCGGCCGCAAGCTGGCCTCGGGTGGTACTGAGGAAAAGGTGCATACCATCGAGGTCAAGCCTGGCTGGAAGAAGGGCACCAAGATCCGGTTCAGTGGTGCTGGCCACGAGGTCTCGCCGGGTCAGTTCCAAGACCTTGTCTTTATCGTCGATGAAAAGAAGCCCACCGGGGGGGCGGAAACGGACAGGTTTGAGCGCAGCGGAGACGACCTGCATGTGACGCTGTCGATTCCCCTCTTGGACGCCCTCGACCCGCCCAAGCCCGGATCAGCCGCAAGCCGGAAAAAGCTCACCACGCTCGATGGCCGCGCGATCGAGATCCCGATCCCACAGCCGCCGCACGGCAAATCCACCATACAACCAGGCCAGACCACCAAACTCGCCAACGAGGGCATGCCCATCTCAAAATCGGCAGGCAAGAACAAGGGCGACCTCGTAGTCACCTGGTCCGTCTCTTTGCCCGACTCGCTCACGGCTTCCCAGAAAGAAGGGCTGCGTAAGATCCTCGCGCCCTACTGATGCCCATACTTTTTTTCACTACTCCCTCCTCCCCGCCGTTCACATTCCGGCGTCAACGCACTACCTCGGTTCTCGGTCTTCGGTCCTGGATCCTCGATCCTCGGTCCACTCTGTCTGTTGAAAAAGGTGACGTGTCTAGTCACTCCTTTAACCCCTCTCTCGTCCCCTCGTCCCGCATAGTCCTTGTATCGTATTGCTCGCACATTTGCAAATCTCTTGAATCTTGAATCACGCTGTCACAGGCAAATTATTTCTACTACTCTTGTTCCGAGATCGCCTGGGGTTTTGGATTCTGATCTGTGGCTAGAGCAGCAAGTGTTTGCGAATGCCACTATTACACCTTTTCCTCTGGGCATGAGCTTTCGTGAAGCCGTTAGTGTTGGTTGTCGGTTGTACTCCCGAAAAAAAACGTAGGTGAATGACATCACGGCTGTCTGTCTGTCATTCCACACTACAGTAGTCGGCATGACACTGACGAGTTGTGGCAACCCGAGTAACTCATTGTGAGAAGAACAAGCAAAAGAAAACCATTACTTCTCCCGCCCAAGTTGAGCGGACCGCCTGTTTTAGTGTACAGAGAGAAAAAGACCAAAAGAAAGAAAAATGATTTCAGCCGGGTTCGAACCGGCGACCTCCTCCGAACTTAACCAGGAACTGCAGAGTTACTTGTTAAGGAGACGCGCTAACCAACTGCGCCATGAAACCTTGATGTAACAGCGAGGACAGTCTGTTATTATGAATGCTATCTATTGCCAAAGGAAGGAGGGTGAGAAAGAGGGGGTGATGAATCGATCCAGCATTATCTGTGGTGATCATCGAAGGGAAGCTGTCGACATGGACCTTTGAGAAAAGTTGCGTGCCTGTTGTTTCGGACGATACACACGGAGCTGGTTGTGGCATCCACTGCCCTGTCGTGTAGCGAAAGGAGGACTGCCGTCGTGTCACGGCAAAACAGCATAGCGAGGGCTGCCCGAGGTAAGTCGATCTGACATTTTGTTCTTGAAAACAAAGCTTGCATTGTGGTGTTTTGTGTGCTCCATGCCCACGTACTGTATCTAGGGAAAAGAGGGCGTGAGGAAGAAGGACAAAAAAAAACGATATCACTCCCAATAGGGGGCTCGAACCCCTGACATTCAGATTTGCATTCGAGACAATCTCGAAGACTTTGCTCGACTGCACGTGTGCGCAGTATCGAACTGTATTAAAAGTCTGACGCTCTACCGACTGAGCTAATCGGGACGGAGTGCTTGCCCATCCTGACATTAATGCTGCAATATAAGGCTCACATCTTCAGTCCATCTCTTACCTCTCTGTCAGTGTCGGTTGTCGGCGGAATGCACTGCTTGCCTGGACGTTGCTCCGCACACACACTTCACACTCCTCACTCTGGTCAGAAGGGTTCTCTAGCAGCATATGATACGGAGTACCTGCAGTCTGCGTTGTGAGCGCCAGACCTTCCATCTGATGATCCAGAGATGAGACGTTCACAGCGCGCAAATCGTTCGGGCGGCGGACATAGCTTATCTTTTTTTTTTATCTGCTCGGCTAGAGTTCCCACGCACAGTGTTCCCTGCAAGGGTGTAGCATATGGGCCATCATTGCTTCGCTGTTGCTATCATCTCGACATCGGATTCGAATCCGCGGACTTGGGCTATACTGAAGTTCCCACTCATCTGATCGAAGCTGGGTTCACTGTCCCGTTCTCTCCGAACACGAGCCTTCTCGCAGCGGCACGGCTCAAAGTTCAGACAGCAGGAGTGTGGGAATCAGAGGGAATCAGAGTGGACATGTATAGAGAGGGCAAAATGCAAGGACACGAAAAAGACAAATAGACGCCGAAGTTGGCAACCAAAAAACCTAGAAACAATCACAAGGGTCTGTGATACGCGGTTCTGCGAGCAGCCAAGGTGACATGTACAGCACCGAGCAGGCTGATGCATGGGGAGTGGCGAGGGTCAAGGGGCAAAGCGCGATGGGACCTAGGCCTTCTGCTGCTGCTGTTTGAGCTGCAGATTTCGGTGGAGTTCGGTCTGAACGTTGACGACACGGTCGAGGAGCTTGTCGATGACGGCCTCGCGGTTGGACTCAAAGGCCTTGTTGAGCTCGTCGAGCTTCTCTTCCGTCTCCTTGTCGACCGCGGTCTGCGATGTCGACGACGATCCCTCATTCTGCCAGAATGCGCCCATCGGCAATCGCATCCACGAGTGTGTGTGAAGAAGAGATAGTGGAGCAGGTCAGCTTTACCTCTGCTCGTCGGTGGTGATCACCTGGACATGGAGAAGCTACGCACGTCTTTTTGGAACTGCTCAAACTCCTTCTCCTTCTTTGCCTTTAGGTCTTCGATCTCCTTGTTGGCCTCGCTACGGGCATCCTTGAGCTTTTGCGTACGGTCTGCGACGAGAACCGATAATTGCCGACGAGAAGAAAAAAAGCGCGCGCGCGAGAGAGAGAGAGAGGCGTCAGTGTACTTTGTAACGCTTCGTTCTGCTGCCCATGTGCAGTCTGTGCATGTAGAGAGCGGGCACTACAACATACAGGTGCGAGCCTTTTGGACGATCTTGGCAGCTTCCTTCTCAGCTTCCAAGAGGGTCTGGATACCTTGCGATTGTTGGGCAGCCTGTAGAAAGCGTCGCGGAGCAAGGTGGCAGGGGGTAACACGCGCAAGTCAGCATTGCACCGAGAACATGTGCTCTCGATTGCCATTCTTCGGGATGACAGTGCTTGATCGCTCAGCATGCGCTTCTGAGCTGGGCAGACGAGCAACACGAGCAGGGTGAGAATATCCGACGTACCATTGTGGTCGATTCGCGGGAGGGGCCGACAGTCGTTGAATGTGCCGAGGTGTTGATCGATCGGATGTGCCGGCGAGTCGAGCGGAGCTGTTCCAAAAGCAGACCTGTAGGGCGAGAGTGTGATGATAACAAGTTGCGGAAGGTGATAGCAGCGACGGGTTGAGGCTGATATCCAAAAGTAAGACAGGTCTGGCAAAGCGGCGATGGTGCTGCAGCCAACACACAGAGGGTGGACGGACGGGAAACTGATGATTATATTGCGTGCAGCGTCTGCCCCCTTTCGAGAGACCGTGCGCACATAGCTGCACCAGCCTAACACAAGGTCTAATCAACTTCAACAACACGTTCATAGATGTCTAACAGGCTACTGTATACGAAGCTAAATTGTGCAGGTGCGGTACACGGCTCCACTGCCCGTGATCGACTGCTGTTGTGACTCTTCGACAGCTCTGTCGCCCCCCTCTACATACAACTACTGTAGTACAGTACTGTAGTATGTGCCTGGGTGCTGGACCCTCGGATGCTCGAGCCATGAGGCGCGGTTTCGACAGGGTGGAGGCCATCCTCGTTTTGCCTGAGCTTGAGGCCATCCTGCCTTTCTGGCTTCGGAAAGCTGCACAACTCCAATAGCATTCGAGCTGCTGGAAACAGATCGCATCGCCTTCAAGGCTTGTGCGACATTCTTTAGCCAAGATAGGACCATCAGTGTGGCCAAGGACTCTGAACGGCGAAACGCAGACAGGCGAGTTCTTTGCGGCGGTCATGTAGATCCGATCCTGTGTCGCTACAATAAATGGGCAGACTGCAATCACATCGCGTCGTTCAACGACATAATCGAAAAGAAAAAGAAAAAGAAAAAGAAAAAGAAAAAGAAAAAGAAAAAGAAAAAGAAAAAGAAAAAGAAAAAGAAAAAGAAAAAGAAAAAGAAAAAGAAAAAGAAAAGTGCACTAGTGTCACTCAGGGAGCAAAAGACACAGAAAAGGCGAGTGAGGAAAGAACACCAACGGACACGCTCACAAAGCCGGCACAGGGGCAGTACACTACGGTACCGTACTCCGTTCTGTAAATTACTGTCCCGTCATTCCGGCCCACCCACCGACTTCGGGTCCAGGAACATCATCAACCAAGCAAGCTGGCTGCCTGCCTGCCGGAAGAAGGTCGTGTGCACTGTCCCTTGGCCATCTCCACTCCACTCGCATCCAGCTCTTTCTTTTCTAAGTCGTCACAGCTTCTCTGCGCCTTCCTCTTCAGCATCAACGACGGCACGCTGACTACACTCGACGTTGTCTCTGTTCTCAGGAATCACGTCTCTCGTACTAACGGTCACCTCAGCCAAGCTGTCGTCTGCGGCCTTTGCGTGCGACCGTGCTCACATCCGAGGCAGCCAGGTTGCACGACTCTACCAGAACAGCACGAAGATACATTCGAGTGGGGAGCCATCACAGCTTCCTTCATAAGCCGCTCAAAGCGTCGCCGCTTGGCCAATAATCACATTTCGCCACCGCTCCGCTGCTGGACTTTGACTATCACCAATGATCCCGACTAGGCGTTTGTGAAGGACTCTACTCACGCTCCCACCAGTCAGGTATCGGCAACCTCCGACAGTCGCTAACGCTCTATCAGACAACCTAGCCTTTCCTTGTCTCCCGACGTCAGCGCTCAGTTCTGCATTGCAATCTGGCAATCTGGCAATCTGGCAATCTGGCAATCATGGCAGCTGCTGCACCGTCCGACACGGATGCGCTTGGCCTGCTGAGCGCAGCGCTCAACTCGGCAAGCAAGGAGGATGAGTCGCAGCATCTCACGCAGCTGTACAGCTTGCTCAAGCGTCAGCCCGGCAACATTCCCATCCTCTTGCCCTCCCTCATCTCGCTGCTGCCAAAAGCCTCATCGTCCATTCGCACCTGGATCGCCGACGTCATGGACCTCGCCTTCTGCCGCCCTTCGCTCTCGCTCGATACTCGCAACACTCTTGCCATCCATGCTCCCGACGCAATTCTTCATCTCGTCCAGCAGAAGGATCCCAAGCTCGCCAAGATTGCTGTCCAGTGCTTCGCCAGCATGTATCCCGCCTTGTTTCGCCTCGTGTGCAACGATCGCTCCAAGGCGCTGCTCTGGCAGACCGTTCAGTCCATCAAGGCCCAGATCGTCTACCTCTTCGACAGTGGCAGCCGTGGCGTTCGTGTCTCGGCGGTCAAGGGCTACCAGCGCATCATCCAGGTGCAGTCCCGCAGCGGCACCGGCTCCTCCTCCTCGGATCCGCGTGCACAGCCCAAGGGCGACGTCAGCATCGCCATCCTGCCCTCAAGCCACCCATTCCTGCAAGCAGCGCAGCTCGAAGACGAAGCCAACCGCCTCTTTACCCAGCTCGTCACACTCGTCTTCACCAGCGACGTACCCGATCTGGTCATGGCTGCCGTCAACGCCCTCACCCTCATTGCCAAATCGAGGCCGCATCTCTGCACCATCATCCTGCGAGCCATGGCAAGCTGGACACCCGCCAGCCTCGGCAATCTCTCCCACACTCAGGTCCGCAACGTCGAAAAGACAATCCGCATCTTTTACATCCACTTCATCCGCAACCAGCTGGCCGGTGCCGAGATCGGCGCGCTCCAGAAGAGTCTCGAGGCCCAACAACGCAGGATGGAGGAAGCCGCCAAGGCCTATAACCAACAAAAGGAGGCCGAGGCAAAGCGCAAACGCCAGCAGATCGACCAGGAGCTCGAATCACCCAAGCGTATCAAGCTCGAACACGCGACCCAGGCCAGTGCACAGGCCACTGCAGCTGCTGCCGCAACCACCGCAGCCGGCTCCGCAAGCACGCAATCCGCCGGAGAAGCTTTCATGAACGCCTCGGTCCGCAGTGCCGGTGGCGTAGATGTCAACCCGCTGGCTGCCTTTGATGTCAAGACGCTACCGATCAATCTCGTCATTGATCTCATTCTGGCGAACCTGCAGGCGCTTTCTGAGACCGAGCTTCACGCCGCTATCGACCGCATGCGTCAAAGTCTTGGTCCCGACGCTGCATTTACGCAACAACCCGCTTCCCCTGCAGTCGCCGGTCCATCACAGCCGCATCAGCCACAACCAGCGCCCTCACCTGCTCTTGATCAGAATGGCTTCAATGCGGCGGTACGAGTCAAGGCAGAGGATGCGACGACGGAAGGAGATGGTGCTACTGCTGCAGCAAGTGCCGACGACGATGTGCCTCAAGATCCGCTCAAGATGGACATCGCCGAGGAGGAAGACTTTGACAAGCTCGCCGATTCTGCCGCGTTGGAAGGCACTCGGGAGAATTACGGCTCACGTCGCGATGACAATGATGGGCGCGACCAGGAAGAGGAAGAGGACGAGGATCTTTCGCTCGCCGTCATCGAGAATTTCGCGCTCGAGCCACCAGAATACCTGTCACTAAGCGAGAGCGATGCGCTTATCAAGGACACCATAAACCGTATCTGTGAATTTGGAACCAGCACGGCCAACGTTGCTGCCGCGGTTGCAGCCGCTGCCAACAAGGCCGAACCCGACAGCCAGGCTCTCTGGTCCACGCTCGTCATCCGCCTGGCCACCCGTGGGTTTGCTGAGCCGGTCGCCGCTGCAGATAATTCCGCTGAAGCGGATGCCAACGACGCGCCTGGAGCAGCCAAGATCGACCCTGAATCTGGATCGGAGGGCAGACCGGTAGGCGTCGACACGCCTGCTTCGCTGGCCACCTCGACGCCGAACCGAACACTTGCAGCCCAGGCGAATATCATCCGAAGCATGATGCTCGAGTTTGTCAGAGCTGACTTTAGCCGTCGTACTCGATTTGCCGTCGCCTGGATGGCGGAGGAGTGGTTTTGTGATCGCCTGCGACGCAAAGACTCTCTAGCAACGCCTGACACATCATACTACGCCGTCTGGCTGGTCAAGCTGGTGCAAGCCTGGATCCCCACGGTGGATGCCAAGGATCGAGCGCTGGCATCTTTCCTGTCTCATCTGCCCGAGATTCCACCGGCAGTGATGGATCAGATCGCAACACTCAGCCGCGACAAGCAGCGGATGGTGGCCGGACTTTCGACGCTACAAGACATTTGCATCACGCGACCACCGCTGCGCGACCAGGCGGCCCGAAAGCTGCTCTTGCTGACGCGCACGAGTGAGCGTGCAACCAGAGCCAAGGCCATCCGTGCAATCAAACAGTGCGCCACGAGCAACAGCACGCTCGAGCACATGATTCTGAGCTTTGCACGAAGCAACCTCGATTTGCTCATCGAGACGCCCGAGAAGTCCGGGGGAGGCCAAGCAGGCACAGAAACCGAACCGCTGGCCGCGAACAAGGCGCGGGACAGTGGAACCACAGCCAATGGGGCCGATCAACCGCCGACAAACGACGATAATGATACGGAAGGTGCAGTCAAGGCACCCGAAGAGGAATCCAAGTACCCAGTGGATCAGGACGACGTGCTGCGCTTCGTCGAGTTGCCCTTTTCTCTCTGCACCAAAATCCCCGACATGCTCGACGAGATTTTCCACGCCTATCCACGCACGCCAGCATTCGTTCGCGAGGCCATTGAGAAGCATATCACCGATCTGGTGCGAGCACTTGGATCACGGCATCAAAGACTGCTTACACTGCTGCGCAACTTCCCACCTGGCACGGACGCACTGGCACTGTGCATTCTGAAAACGCTGACAGAAAAGAACCGCGCGCCTGCGGTGGTGACGCTCGTCAAGGAGCTGATGGAGGCGAGGCCGGACGCCGACCCGCGATTCCTCGTGCCCATCATGGCGGACCTGGACAAGGCCGAGATCATGAAGCGATTGCCCAAGGTTGTGACCATTCTGTCTTCCAGACAGTCGGAGGACAAAGCGCTCATCAAGTCGGTGTTCCAGAGCATCGTCCAGATGCCGCCGCAGGGATTCGGCTCCGTGTCTTCCAACTTGCCGCGGGTGCGTCAGACCGAGCTGCTGACGCCGGTGGAGCTCATGGGGCTGCTGCATCGGGCCGAGGACGAGACTGGGCCCGAGAATGCTCGCGTCGCGATCCAGATTTGTTTCTCGATGACGGACGTGTATCGATCCGAGGTATTGGCGGCGGTCATGAACCAGCTGTCTGAGGATCCTCATCTGCCGATGCTGTTCATGCGAACCGTGATCATGGCAGTGTCGACGTACAAGTCATTGGCCAGCTACGTGGCCAAGAATCTCTTGTCGCGTCTGATCACGAAAAAGATCTGGCAGAATCCTCCGCTGTGGACGGGCTTCATTCTATGTGCCAAGCAGACAGCCCCAAGCTCGTTTGGCGCCCTGATTCAGCTGCCGAAGGATCAGCTGCGAGAAGTGGTCAACCGACAGCCAGACCTTCGGACAGGTCTGGTTGAGTATCTGACCGCTAGGGCGGGCGGCAATCGTGCCCGTCTTGCAACGTTCATGGACTTGCTCGGTCCAGCACCCGACGCAGAGGAGAGAGTCAATGCCAACGGATCCAGCTCGGCACAGCAGAGCAGTAGAGCCACTTCGGAAGCGCGGTCCAACACTTCGACCTGAAAGCAGCGCTACTACAACGCGCAAGAGCTTATACCATCACACATCCACACACTCACACCCACAATCGCACTGCTATGATGCTATCAATGTACTGGCATAGATGAGACGAACGTATCGATCTTGTCAGCATTTCCTTCTTTTTTCTGGTGGTGGAGGATAGTAGGAACAAGGGCTGGGGTATAGGTATCGAGACTGAGAGGGAGGTAGAATACAAGGCGAGCGGAACGTTTGAACCGAGAGGAAATAAAGATGGATGGTGGCCTGGGCTGGGCTGGGCAAGAAGCTACGACACTACCTGAAGGAACCCTGGGTACGGTCTCTGACCCTGTTGAGAAAGTCTTGTCGTTCGAGGTAGCCCTTCATGTTTCCTAGGCCGCTTGCACCGCCTTTGGTCTGTTGTTCGATCTCGTCGCGTTCGAGTTGGGAGAGTCGGCCGGCACCTGCGCCTGTGCCTTGCGAGTTCAGGGTGGCGTCTGCGCTGGACTTGAAGCGATCCCAGTCGAGCTTGCTCTTTTCGAGCGTGTTGAGCTTGACCGGTTTGCCGGTTGCTGCGGCGGAGAGGGCCGACAGGCTGGATTTCTTCTTTCGGGGTGGCCCGCCGGCTCCGGGCGGCCTTGGCTTGGGCGTATTCGAGCCTTGTGGGGCCGTTGGGATTGGTGCTGACGGTGCAGTGATCGAGTCTGAGACGACGATTTCTGTGACGGCGGGTTCTGGAGCCTGTTCTGTGACGTTCATCGCTGTTGTCGGTGTCGGCATCGATACTGTTGATGTCGGGTTCTTGATTGCTTCCCATTCGGCCGCCGCTTTGGCCGCCAGATCCTCCGCCTCCTCCGCTCGGCTGGCTTCGGTAGACGCTGCGACGATTGCGGTAGAAGAGTCTGCAGCAGCTAGACGCCGGCGTTTGCCCAGTCTTTCTTCACCGCCGGCTTGACGGACCATTTCTTCTCGTTCACGCCGGAGGGCTTCGAGTTCATCTGCATCGATCGCTTCGTCTGCGTTGGTATTTTGACGCAGTTGCGCCTTGCCGTTGCCATCCTCAAAGTCAAAGTCAGAGTCGGCGTCCAGGTCCGAGTCGGATCTCGAAGCCTCGTCGGCTCCAGCGCGTGCTGGTGCCGTGGTATTGCGGGTGCCTCGAGATCCAGATGCTCTTACGGGCCGGGAATGAGGAACAAAGTCCTGGTCGTCTTCCGAGTCAGACCCTGAGCTAGAGAGAGATGCCTCGCGAGTCATGGCTGTAATGTGCCAATTGAAAAAGGCACTGTAGTACGTGAGCGTTGATACAAACGGCTGATGAGTTTGGATGTTTTTGGGAAGTGAGGGAAGTGTGGACTAAGCAGAGTAGAGTAGAGTAGAGTAGAGTAGAGTAGAGTACTTTGCGCTGACTGTACGACTGTACAGTACAGTAGTTACCTGCTACTCACACTGTACAGTATTGAAGTGATTTCTGTATGATTGTGTTGGCCTCCACACTTTGCGTGTCAAGGCGTGGGTCGGTCGGTCGGTCGGTCGATGTGTTGCGTGTACAGTACTGTATGTATAAATGTGTGTGTTTGTTGGTTGCGGCGCTTGCGCAGCCCTCGTCCTGTAACTTCAATCAAACAGCGTACAACAACGGCCGCCCCTCACTGCTCACCACCACCTTGTCCCTGATTTGGCATCTACAACCACATCATCACCATCTTTGACATTGCTCCTGATCGACGCGAGCTGGTTTCGCCCGTGAAGCTGAAGTCGGCGCCACAAGTTAAATACCCGCGTTACCCCAAGCTGTCACACAGACAGTCTTCGAGACCGGACTCTGATCTGCCGAGCCCCCTCCCCTGCCCCTGCCCCTGCTCACGGTGCGAGCACTGGTGATCTACAATGCCCCCATCTTCATCGTCATCGACAGGCTTCGAGCAGTGGCAGCATGCTGCGGTCTCGTCGATATTCAACGTCACACTTGACCGAAGCGAGGCCCAGTCCAGTTCATGGCACAAGGTCTACCTCAAAGATCTGGCTGCTGAGCTCGCCTCGGAAAATGGCGGCAGCGTGCCTGCCCTCTCCGCTTCCGTAGCAGATCAGATCCTGATCTCGCGGCTCTCGCTCGACCCTAGCGCCCATGTTATGACGGACGATGCAGAGCAGCTCACGGTCCTCGCCAGCCTGCCGAAAGGTCAGACTTCCTTCGACTACCTCGTCGCCTCTTGGAAGCACGCCAAGACCCAAGAAGCCCAAGTTCGCAAGACACTCTCGCCATCAGATCAGCCAAAGGCGCTTGCAGCCCTCCAAGAGATACGAGAACTGCTCGTTTCGTACATCGGCCTCGTTCTCCAGACTCCCGACATGTTTCCCAACGCCACAAAACCCAATGCCATCTCGGTCGGACCGCTCGCTCTTGTCCCTAGTCTCACCAAGACGTCTACAGCTTCTTCCAGCTTCGGCATCTCTTCCAGCTCCAGCAGCTCTCTTGGTAGCAATGTCGACCTTACCCGGGACTTTGAGCTCGTAGAGCCAGAGGACCTGTCCAGCTTTCTTGGCGAGCTCGCAAATCGCTTTGGCGACGGCGAGGGCCTCGACGAGATTCTTGGTCCTGCCTTTTGCGAACTCACTCGCAGAATCAGGCAGGGAGAGTCTGAATTGCCGGCGCCAGTCTCCACGGCGTCTTCCTCGGCAGCATCGTCTGGCCCCGCGGCAAGCGGAGCAGCAGCCGGTGCTGGCAGTGCAGGCATCAACACCAACGCCCTCAACGAGGCCTTAGCGAATCAGGACGTACAGGCCGTCATTGCCAACCTACTTGCTGGGCGTCTTACTGGTGGTCCGGCAGCGACTGGTGCGGGCTCTGCAGGCCTGCCGGGGCTCGGAGGCGCCAAGCCCAACGAAGGACTGACAATCGCCGGTCTCGAATGGCGCCCCTATGTCAATGCCCTCGTCGAGGCGATCGACAACAAGCGTATCGCCGCAATGCTCGCGTCGCTCCCCAACTTCAACCCAGACGGTGCCACCGGCCCAACCATCGAGTCCGAATCGCTCCTCGGCCCGGTCCTGCGTCTGTCCGCATTTGCAGACGCTTACCCGAGCGTGGTGGAGCAGTTTTTCTCCAACCCGGACTCGCGCTCACGGCAGGAGCTTGACGGTCATTTTCACAGTATCCAGAGCACGATTGAGATCGTACATACGCTCAACTTTCGCATCTTCAATGCCCTCGTTCGCGCCAGCCCGCAGGCCCGCGAGCAGGTTCTTGCTTACTGGGGCCGCGCCTGCGCGCTCAATGCCAAGCGTGGTGCAATGCAGGTGCGCTCCGAACTCGTCGCCAGTGACGGATACATGCTTAACCTCTACGAGCTCCTCCTTCGCTTCGCCGAGCCCTTTATGGACGCTGGCCTCACCAAGATCGACCGTATCGATCTCGAGTACCTTCGCACGCAGAAGCGCTTCGACATCTCTGAGCTCACGCGCATCAACGCCACCGAGCAGGAGGCAAACGAATGGACAGCACAGGCCGAACTCGATTCCTCGAAGCCAGCACACAACTTTATCACAGAGGTGTTCTACATTGCGGTGCGGCTCAACAACCTTGGACTCGGCAAGGCGGTGCGTCGAATGGAGGAGAAGGAAAAAGAGATGGACAGATTCAAGAAGCGCATCGCCGAGACCGAGGCTGACCGGCCCATGTGGTCGCGACTTCCGCAGGCGATCCAGTACGAAACCTTTCTCAAGCGTGCCAAGGCCGAGGTGGACAGGCTGCACGCCGACAACCTCGCCGCCCAGAGTCAGCTTCTCACTCCCTCTTTCCTGCAAAGGGTAGTCACTTTCAACACGTTCCTCATGACGTGGCTGATCAGACTGGCCGAGCCGCGTGCCTCGCATCCGCATCCGCAGGTGGTGCTGCCGCTGCCCCAGCAAGTACCCACCCGCTTTCGCATGCTGCCGGAACACATCTTTGAAGATGTCTGCGACCTCATGCTCTTCATCAGCCGCGCCAACGTCACTCTGCCAGACTCGGCCAAGAACGACATTGTGACGTTCTGCACTACGTTCCTCAGCTCGGGCTGGTACATCAAGAATCCCTTCCTCAAGGCAAAGTTGGCCGAGATCCTGTTCTACAACGTGGTGCCGTTTGGCCGTCATACGAATGGCATCCTTGGCGATGTGGTCAACGTGCACGAGCTGGCACTGCAGAACCTCGTGCCTGCACTCATGAGCTTCTGGATCGAGGCCGAGAATACGGGCAGTCACACGCAGTTCTACGACAAGTTCAACATCCGATACCACCTCTCGCAGATCTTCAAGTCGATCTGGAGCAACCAGCGCCACAAGGAGCAGCTGCACAAGGTGGCCAAGGGCCGCGAGTCGGACTTTGTCGTCTTCATCAACCGTCTGATGAACGACGTGACCTTCCTGCTCGACGATGCGCTCGACAAGCTGCAGGAGCTGCACCAGAAGCAGTCGGAGGCCGGAGGTGACGAGCATGGCGCGGGATCGTCGTCCACGCCCGAGGAGCGACAGGAGCGCGAGGGCCACATTCGCGGACTGGAGCGCCAGATCCAGTCGGATCTGCAGCTGGGCACCGAGTTTCTGCGGCTGCTCATCGACTTTACCGGCGAGACCAAGGAGAGCTTTATGACGGCCGAGATTGTGGATCGACTGGCTGCGATGCTCGACTACAACCTGGATCTGCTCGCAGGTCCCAAGTGCCAGAATCTCAAGGTCAAGGATCCGAAAAAGGTGTTTTTCGAACCCCGAAACCTGCTGCGTATGATCATGTCGGTATATCTGAACCTATGCACGCAGGCCGAATTCGTAGCAGCAATTGCAAGGGACGGACGCAGTTACTCGCGTTCGACGTTTGTCAAGGCTGCGGGGATTGCTGCCAAGTACATGCTCAAGTCGCCGCCGGAGCTAGACGCGTGGGCCGGTATGGTGGAAAAGATCGAAGAGGTTCGGCAGATGGACCAGGATGACGAAGAGGAGCTCGGCGACGTGCCCGACGAGTTCCTGGATCCGCTTATGGCGACAATCATGAAAGACCCCGTGATTCTCCCCAAGAGCCGCACAGTTCTGGATCGCAGCACCATCAAGGCGCATCTGCTCTCGGATGCCACAGACCCCTTCAACCGCTCGCCGCTCAAGATCGAGGACGTGATCCCCGACTCTGAACTGCGCACAAAGATCGAGGCCTTTGTCGCCGAGCGCCGAGCCAATCGCGATACCAGCACTGCTTGAATGGGATCCTTAGTATTTATTTGTAGCACTGAGACTTTACCATCTCATTTCTCCTGCTTGTCATTCGGTTACCGACATGACAGCTTCTGTCTACATGTATGAAGTTGTGTACATCGATCGACCTCGTGTTTAGAGGGTCGAGCCAGATGAGGAGGATGAACAAGTGTTAGACTTGTGTGCACCCTTTGTCGCTGTCACGTGGTGAGGCAGAAGCAGCAGCAGCGGCAGCAGCCAGTCAAGGGCGAGAGCCCTGTGCCGTGCGAGAAGAAATGTCCACCCACCGCTCGAAATTTGGCGGCAGTTTGGCAGTGTTCGGGGGAGGGCAAGTTTGACGAAAGCTGGACGAGAGCGAAAATCTTGCTGCAAAGTCGAAATAATGATGGCAGCCCTTGCGCAGTGCGGTACAGAACGCGGCCCACAGCGTCCAAATGACAAGGGTCAGATGGGAGCTACGGTAGCCATCCTGCTGGAGAACAAGCAAGTGCCTGCTGGAAGATTGGCGGAATTGGCGAGCCTGCAAAACCACAAGTGCAGCCGATCTCGTGCTCGTGAAGCCTTTACCGTCACTCGGCTCAAGACGACGATCACCACCACGACAATCCCATCGGTAGAACCGACAATCACATCGTTGCGGCTCTCCGACTCTCTTCACCTCTGCATTTTGCCGCTCGACGGACGCACCCTCTTCTCCAGCTTGCGTCGCTTCTCGCGAAAAGCCGTGTGACTACGCCAAATCGACTGGTCGGTGACAGAGAGCAAGTTCAGCACATCCAAACTCGCATTCCTGTCCCAGACACAGTACTGCAGACTTTCACAGAACACCTGTACGGCATACTTTCAGCATGCGTCCGATTCTGCTTTCGGGCCACGAGCGTTCGCTCACGCAGATCAAATTCAACCGGGAGGGCGACCTGCTGTTCTCGTGCGCCAAGGACCAGATCATCAATGCGTGGTTCTCGCACAATGGCGAGCGTCTCGGCACATACGAGGGCCACAACGGTACGGTCTGGTCGATCGACGTTGACTCTACCTCGACGCTGCTAGTTTCGGGATCGGCCGACAACCAGATGCGACTGTGGGAGGTGGCAACGGGCAAGTGCCTGTTTGTGTGGGAATTCAACACGGCGGCCAAGCGCGTTGCATTCTCGGAGGACTGCACCCAGATTCTCGTAGTGACAGAGGCGCGCATGGGACACAAGGGTGCACTGCGGGTATTCCGCATCAACCGAGACCCCGCCAGCTGGACTCAACAAGATCTCGAGCCAACGAGGACCATCACCTTTTCGGGACCTAAGGCGGTGGTGGCTGCCTTTGCGCCGTGCGACGAGTACATTGTAACGGGACACGAGAACGGCAAGGTGGCGCTGTACTACCACGACGAGAAGGAGCCCGAGAGCGGAATCGATGCCGAGCTCGAGGAGAACTCGGTGGATGCGCACCCGGGCGAGATGATCTCGGACCTGCAGATGAGCGCAGACCGCACCTACTTTGTGACGTCGTCGAGAGACAAGACGTCGAAGCTGATCGACAGCAAGACGCTCTCGATCATCAAGACGTATGCCACCGAGACTCCGCTCAACAGCGCCTCGATCCACCCCACCAAGCCCTTTGTCATTGTGGGCGGTGGTCAGGACGCCATGAACGTCACCACCACCTCGGCGCGTCAGGGTCGCTTCGAGACTCGATTCTGGCACAAGGTGTTCGAGGAGGAGTGCGCCCGCCTTCCAGGTCACTTTGGTCCCATCAACACGATCGCTATCCACCCCGCCGGTATTGCATACGCCTCGGGTGGTGAGGACGGCTACGTCCGTGTCAACTGGTTCGACCCTGGATTTTTCAACGCAAAGCTCTACGGTGCCGATCTCGAGCTTGCTCTCGAAGACCAATAGACGCTTGCGCATCTCGCCTCTAGCGCACATCCAAAAGGCCTTGGAAAGCCACAGCACGCTTCCTCACTTTGAGTGGCCGGCTACACACACAACATGTCCATGCATACCTGTTTTCTCTACTCCACCTTGATCTTCAGCAGCATCGTCCTTTCAATCGAGCGCACTGTACACATTTTGACTTTGGTCTAGTTCGCCCAGGGCTCTGTTCCGCGACTGCCAACGAGGCCGTCTTGCTATCTGAGCCATTCGTGTTTCGTCAAAGCAGGGTTTCATACTTGTGCGTCTGAGTAGCTGCAGTGCCGCTCGAGAACCGTCGAATGTGGCCAGCGGCTCAGGCTGCAATACGGCGGCTTGCCGAGAGCCCGAGAGTCCTGTCCCTTTGATGCAGCCCCATGAGCAAGAGTATGGGTTCAAGTCGAAGTCGGAACTAACGGAGTACTAATGTTAGACTTTGCTGCGTTGTGATACAGTGCAGTAGCCGTTCACAGGCTATTTTCTTCGGGACAAAGGGGACGTTGCATGTATCGCCTGGACGATACCGATAGCAGTCACTTGCAGGCGAGAAAAGACGCAGCTACAGTACAGCGTTTTGATTTTGTAGACGTTGTTGAGCGGTGGCACACGGAGAAGGACCTAAATTGTATAAGGGAACGACTAAGAAACCCTTAACGGTTTTGTGTCAAGAGGGCTACCAAATTAACAGGACTACAAATCCAGCCTCTGTTCCAATACAACGCTTGTACCGCACTGGAAAGTACAGTACTGTACAATACTGTGCTCTATCCGCCAGGCCCGCAGACCTCGTTTGTTCGATTTTTCAGACTTTTGCTGCTTCCACTGGTGCTGCACTGCAGTAGTCAACTTACGTGCTGGCCGGACAGCTCGAGAAAAGCAAGCATCAGCAGCAGCGCGACTTTGGGCTGTACGGAGTGCGAACACCGCAATCACACATGAGCATGTAGGCAGCGAAACGAATGCGCCGACGTCGCGCCTTGCGCGTGCTTTGCGGCCCACTTGTGCCGTCGCATGGCCACTGTAAAAAGCTGTGGACTGTACTGGAGTCAGCTCTGCACCCCTGGTCGATGTTTTTTTTTCCATACCCTGACTGCTGTTGGCCCTTGCCTTTCAGCGTCAGGTAGACCAAAGAGGGAGAGGCCAGACTTACGCCCCCCATGCCCGGTTGCCCCATGGGCCCTGCTCGTCTGCCCTGGGGTCTCGAAGTTTTGGATGCTTGCTTGGCCTGGCATGGCCTGTTTGTCGGCCTCTACAGTACTGTACTGCTCTCGAGACAATCGTCTGTCGGCCATTCCGGTCACACCGTCCAGTCGCCCATCAGCTCTGTTCGCCCGACAACCGTGATGCAAGCGACGATAGATGTACAGTACAGTGTGCTGTACTGCTCTACTGCTGTACTGCAGCACTGCCCACCCAAACGCCATTCGTGGCCGGTCCGTTGGCCTGGCACTCGTCATCCTCTCGCTCCCGTCTGTGTCTGTGTCTGTGTCTGTGTGTCTGCGTCTGCGCAGCTGCCGCGTTCGGCGCATCGTTGAAGTGATATCGATCTGCGTCCGCGTTCTCTCTCTCTCTCTCTCCCTCTCTCTCTCTCTCCACACACACACACACACACGCTCTCTTGCCCTCTCACACGCAGTTACACATTGGGCTGCCTTTTGGATCGTCGACACTCCCATCCACTCTTTGATACCATCATCATACCAACGTGGCCCTTATCTCAATTCGACGTTCTGTCTCCTTTCCCAAAGCGATCGTCTCGGTTCTTCTCTTCTCTCCACTCTCTACACAACCTTTTGTCGCCTCCCTCCGCCGTGTTCTTCTTGCCTACTTGGGGTTTTTCCTTGCAATCGCAAACCACCACGACGACCGTTCTCGGACTCGATCTCAGGGCTCGCTGCGCACAGTCATCAACAAATCTGTCTCTGCTAGTCAGCTGTCACTTGTTGGCTTTTTCTTCTTTTTCTTTTCACGAAACGTCGACAACGCTGCTCTTGCCGCACCTTGCTTGTACTTTTGTGTAAAAGTTCCGAGTCGACCAGTCACGATCCGATCGCACCAAGCTCAACGATCTCCAAGGTCCTGTGAAGCACTCCCAAGAACTACGCCTGATTAGTTCTTCCTTCCGGATCTGAAAAGCCAGCCACCGTTTGTCTGTCTGCAAAAACCTCCCGTTTGACTTGGACATCCATACCCGGCCTACATAGATAGCTTCCCTGCAGTCTACGTCCACGACCTTGTCACGCACCAGCCTGTTCTGATCTTGTCAGCTGTTGCTCTTCTCTAGGCCCGACTTTCTTCGAGCCATCCATTCGATTCGTGTCGCTTTCCGTGAACAACATAGATCTCCGCCGCCAATATGGGTCAAACACTTTCGGAACCCGTGACTGAAAAGCACACCATCACCGGCGAAAATGACCTCGTCCTCTTCGCAATCTCCGAGATGCAAGGGTGGCGAATCAGCATGGAGGACGCTCACTCTGCCATCGCCGAAGTCAAGGACAAGGAGGGAAACACCCGTGGAAGCTTTTTTGCTGTGTTTGACGGTCACGGAGGCTCCACCGTAGCGCAATACTGTGGCGAGACGCTGTACAACCGACTGACCGAACTCGACGATTTCGAAAAGCGTTCATACGAGCCAGCGCTCAAGCGTGCTTTCCTCGACACGGACGAGGCACTCCTGGCAGACGCAAATTATGCCAACGATCCTTCCGGATGCACAGCCGTAGCAGCATTCATTTCGACAACCGCGAGCGAGCCCAAGAAGTTTAAGAGCATCTATGTCGCCAATGCTGGTGACTCGCGCTGCGTCATGTCGAGCGACGGCGAGGCGATAGCGCTCAGCGAAGACCACAAGCCGCATCTCGAGGGCGAATACGACCGAATCAGCAAGGCCGGCGGATACGTCAGCTTTGGCCGTGTAAACGGCAACTTGGCACTCAGCCGTGCCATCGGCGATTTCGAATTCAAGCGCAACGACCACCTTCCTGCCGAGGAGCAGATCGTCACTGCCGATCCCGAGATCAAGGCCGACGAGATCTCTTCGACCGAGGAGTTTGTCGTACTCGCGTGCGACGGTATTTGGGACTGTCTCAGCAGCCAGGACGTTGTCGACGTGGTGCGCCGGTCGGTTGCCGACGGCAAGGAGCTGCGCGATATCTGCGAAGACCTCATGCACCGCTGCCTTGCGCCCGACTCGGAGACGGGCGGCATCGGATGCGACAACATGACGGTGTGCATCGTAGCGCTGCTCAATGGTCGCACCAAGGCGGAGTGGTACGAGTACGTCAAGAAGCGAGTCGAGTCGGGCGAGGGCTACCAGACACCGGCCAAGGTGGCGTCTCCATTCAAGGAGCAGAGCATGGCGCCCGGCTACCGTGACGAGCCCATGGGTGGCGGATACGGTCCCGGCGGCACTGTCAGCATCCAGTCGTTGCTGTCTGGTGGTCTTGCGCGTGGCGAGGATGGCGACGACGAGTCGGGTTCGGCGCTGCGGCTGCCTGGTGGTCTGGCCGGCGCACTCAGCGGTGCCGGCATCGTCTTCCGCCCCGGAGGTACTGCAGACGGCGGTGAGGTGGTCTATGAGGCGCATGTGGTAGATGAGGACGACAGCGGTGACGATGACTCGGATAAGTCGAGCCAGGGTGGAAACCAGGGTCAGTTGCAGGAGGTCGAGGACGACACTGCCGCAGCGACGGCGTCTAAATCGTCGTCGACAGACGAGCCACCCAACCTTGTCGAGTCACCGCGAACGGATGCCAAGGCCGCCCCCTCCAACCCTTCTGCGACAGTGTCGGCGTCGGCAGCAGAGGACAAGAACGAAGCCATGGAGGTCGAAGAGTCGGAGCAGACGCAGGAGTCCAAGTCCACGGCGACGTAATGGGAACAAGCCATCTTTGCAGGCAGGCGTGAGACCGGACATTTCGAGCCTACGTACGAGCAAATGCACGGGAGCTGGAATACCACTCTGGCGTCTTACATATCGAGCAAGCCCGGAAGCCTTGTCTCTTAGCAACACTTGCTGTTTCCCCATATGAAAGGCAAATGCTCTGAGTTCTTTGATTCTCTATCTTTTGGTTAATCTCGGTTCTCTGTTGTCTCTATCTCTCTGCCTTCTGGGCCGTTTCCCCGCATTTCCTCCTTTCTCTCTTTCTACTCTGACCAAACTCCATGAACAACGACGACGACGACGACGGCAACGGCGACGGCGACAGCGAGGTACCGCCTCTCAAATCATCTTTTCTCTATGGCATATGATTACTTCAATTCCCAGCCACCTCTCACTCGACAGACCCGTTCTCCTCTGGTGCTGGGGGGCGATGGTGCACCAATTCAAAACCCTCCAAATCATCTTTCTTTCTTTCTTTTTTTTTTTTTCTGCCTCTTCCTTTTTTTTTTTCCCGCCTCCCAATCAACGTCGCTACACAACTCCAAAGCCCCAAATTCTCTTGTTGCAATCTCTAAAAAAGTTGGCCCTTTTGTCCGTACCTTGCCTTGTGTGGCTTCGGCGGTGTTGCCCAAGTGAAACTAGGGACGTGTGAGTTGTGTGGCTGAGTCATGGACGTGGCTTTGCTTTCGCGAGTTGCTGTGAGAGGTGGGAGATGACACAGGGTAATTCAGTGGGTACAGTGCAATAGGGTCGAAAGATACAGGGTACGGTGCGTGTATGGCTCGGTCTGGAACCATGTTTGAATGTTTGAGTGAGTGGTGTTTCGATAACGTTGACCCTGGCTCTCGCTGAAGAATTACCTGGACATGGGGAATCGGACCTCTTGCCAGACGTTTCTTGCTTGCCTTCAGCATCCAAGCTGTGCTGATGATGATGTCGATGCTGACGTAGACGTTGAGCAAGGCGTACTCTTTCTGCTTCAACTCCCACTCCCACTTTCACTTCCACTCCCACTTTCACTCCCACTCCCACTTCCCACTCCCACTTCCCACCCCACTCTTCAACTCTTTGATTTTGCTGGGGTGTATTGAGCTGAATTTGAGACGGTAGGCCAATATCCCCGTGTCCCGTGTCCCGTTTGTGATCGTCGACGTGCACGACCACGCCAACTCATCTCCCGACCGCCCTGCACTGCTTCTCACCGTTAGCAACTCTTCTCAAGTCCCGAGTCCCGGCAAGGACGTACTGGATACAGAACTTGTCTTTTTCATCCCGACAGCGGCAAGTCAGATCAGCGGTCATCAGGCTGCATACCATTCCGCAGCAACTCACTCGACACGCTCGACATCTGCATACCCTCCCTCTCAACAAATCGACATCTTGCACCACGTCAGCAGCACAGATCGTCAATCAAACACCGATATGGCGGCACCCAGAATTGCAGAAGAAAGAAAAAGAAGAAAAAAAAAGAAAAAAGCTCGTAGCCATTCTCGATCCGTGCAAGAGCAGTGGTGGAGATCAAGTAATGAGATTGTAGCATAACCTGTAACACGCACGACTCAATCCAGACTCTCCGCACAGCGTACTAGGATCCAAAGCCACGCTTGAATCCTGCCGATCGCCATAAACCACAATGTTCGGATCACAATCATCCGGAACATAAAAATAAAATCAAAGGATAGCGATATATAAAGTGACATTGATGAGACACAGAGCGGATTCAGCGGACGCAACATGTAGAGAGAGAAAAAGACAGAATTCTCTCTTGGGTATGAAAAAGTGTGACAGCATGAACAGATGCAAGACGGAAACCGTGGAATAAAGACCGGGAAAGTGATGGCAATACTCTGCGAGTGTGCGACCGAGTAAAGGGAGGGGATTGTCAGAGAGTCTTGGGAGAAGACGAAGGAGAAGAGGAATTAGAGGAGGAGGTCGAGGAGCTAGACTTTGCCGAGTCCTTGGAACCGCGTCTGGACCAGCTAAAGGGCGAGTAGAGCAGAGTTGGAGACCGAGCAGACGTCGACGACGATGGAGTCGATGTAGACGTGTTGGTGGAGTCGGCAGGTCGCTTCTTGTTCGACGTCTTTGTGGTGATGCTCGGTTTGCGGTCGACCAGCGTATCGCCCGAGATGGTCGTCGAGGTCGTCTTTGAATTTGACGAGGGGGACTGGTCACGTGCTCTTCGGCTTCGAGATGCGGATGTCGAGGCTCGGAATGACGACGAAGATGATGCATGCGAGGTGGGCGTGGAGGACATTGACGAGGAGGAAGAGTGGGTTGCTTTTGGCTTGGCTCCATTCTCGATCAGATGGAGCGGCCACGGCTTCTGAATTGCTTGGGCCATCTCGTATCTCGCTCGCATCTCGGAGTTTTTGTACGACGATGTGGATGAACGGGTGCCCCTGGAGGACGAGGCCGATGATGACGACGAAGGTTCCTTGTGGGAGCGCGAGAGAAGAAGCGGCATTGTGATGAAACTACCGAGATTATCTTTAGATGATAGCGGGAAAATGCGATGATAAAGGTCGTCTGTGTGTTGGACGCCCGATGATGGTAGCAGACTTGCAAGGCAGCTACGGGTCGAAAGGTTGCAATGTCCAGTCGGCACGGTGGTGTGCGAGGCGTGATGTGGGTGGGTATCGATCAAGATGCAGTGATGGGAACGAGATGTGAGCGGAACAACAGGCGGCTGTACGACAAAGAAGCGTCGATATATACCACTGGAGTGAACGGGGGTACAGTCTATTCGATGTACAGAGGGTTGGACGGTTTCAGGCTTAGCAGGTGATTGCCAAGCAGAGTTGCGCCGATAGGGTCCTTGACAGGCCAAAAAAGCTGGGCGTTGATTGCCAACGAGAATGAAGTGGTGTGGCGAGAGAGGAGGGGAGAGGAGAGGGTTGAAAGCGATAAAGCTTGAAGCTAGCCGATTGTCGTGATGAGAGTAGATGTCAGAGGGCGAGCGAGCTGTTCTGGCAGAGAGGTAGAGGAGCTTGGCAGATTTTGAGCATAGGGCGCCGAGCGCTTCCAAGACAGCAGAGCAGGGTTGACACGAGCGCGAGAAAAGCGTGTGTTGCGCACAGGGGGATTTGTCGCGAACCCTGGACCAAGCCAAGCCAAGCCAAATACGGACGTTGCAGGTGATAGCACCACCAACAATCGGACAAGCAGGAGAAGAAAGCCAAGAGACAGAGATAGAGATAGCGTGCAGAACGCTGGTTTGATGGCGAGCCAATACAGTCGAGGCAGCGCGTAGCGAGAGTGACCGAGAGAGTTGATAGAAGCGAGAAGAGCAAAGCGAGTGGGACCGAGTCACGGAGATGTAGGTGCGTGAGAGAGAGGGAACAAAGAGTGCGAGAGGATGGTACAGTAGAGACACCAAGGCGCTTGCCAAGTTGCGACGCAGTCGACGAGGAAGGCTTGGCGCGCCTTACGGGTTGGCAAGTGGAGCCAAGAGACGGGTAGATGGTGTCGGACAAGAGGTGATGGTTTCTGTTCTCTGTTTCTCTGTTCCAAACGTAGCGGTGTGGTAGGAAAGTGGGTACAGTATTGCCAAGGGCAAGGATGGGAAGGAGCGAGAAAGCCAAGACCATGCACGGGTCGCTAGAGGAGCAGGAGCTGCAGGTCAGCTCGTCGAAAACGTCAAACTTGGAAAAGTTGCATCAACTTGATTTGGATGAAGCTGCAGTTGTACGCTAGGATACTGCTCAGACGGGACACAGCCTTGAGCACTTGGTGTAGACACAGGGCTGAGCACTTGGACATGCCCAGCCAGAGTGTGTAGCTGCCGCTGCAGCTGTAGCAGCGGTACATGACACAAGCGCAAACACACATCAGAACGGGACAGGCGAGGCTAACAGGACAACATGGGAGAGAATATACGTACTGTACTGTACAGTACTGTAGTGTAGTATACTGTAGTAGTACGTACTACTGTAGCTGTATGTAGCATGTGGGAGCGTCACACTGCTGGAGGGTGAAAGTGGAGAGTGGGCGAAAGCGCAGTATGGATGAGGGGAAGCGCAAGCCAAGGCCAAGCGAATCCCTAGCATTCTTGGCGTTGCTCTCGGTGTGTCGAGTTGGGCACACAATCACACGCTCCCAACACGAGCCTCGGTCTTGGAGCCAAATTCCCGCTATCCTTGGCCGGCCACCAGCCCGCCATTCATTCGCCAGTCACAAATAAAGAGTAACTAGCTGGTGAAATTAGACACAGCTAGTCAACAAATTCCATTAATAAATTCACATCCCGGGCGCCACGGCGCTGTCCCAGTACTGTACAGTAACGTCGAGATGACATCCACCAAGCCAAGCTTTGTCGAGAGCATCGGAGTTGGGAGATGTGCGCAACCACCGCAAACTCAGACAGGCGTGAGCAGCTGAACATTGAACCCAGGGTCCAACACGCCCCCTCCCCCCTCCCCTTCCCCTTCCGCCCGTCTGTTTTTCTTGCACCGATGACCGAGGCAAGGTCGAGTGAGTGTGAGAGTCGTTGACGCCACCGTCACATCGACAGCAAGAGCTCTAATCCCTTCACGGTGGTCAACGTTTGCCACCAGTAGACGAGTACTGTACAAGGAAACTAAGTAAAGAAGGGCACAGGAGTAAATTTGACGATGATACTGTACTTTGTAAGCTCGTCGATCGGATATGCCGAGCACTCGGGCAGCCACGAGAAGCACGCCCAGATTGCATCAAGCATACATCACAGAGTCACACTACTGGAAGCCAACGACTGGCTGAATGCTGTACATTTTCAGCACTGCAGATCCAAACCCAAACCGTATGGTTGGACGTGTTGCATTAATGTGTGCCGGCGTCAGAACGCAATCGTGTGCTGTTTTTGTTTCTTGCCTGGGTCGGATCGGCTTCATGCCACCTGTTGCCCCAACCCTATCTGCAGCAGTGTCTAATAAGATTTAATCATGCTCTGAAACAGCAAGGATCGACTATCCATTAGCACTAATTCGTTGCGCATTTAGGCGCGGGTTGTATGCTCGCATCCCGTGTACCAGGATCCAGCTGGGTATACTACTGTACTGTTCCCTTCGCGTCTACTGTTTGTGAGTTGAGCCTGATCAAGAACAATTGAAAGGCAACAAACCAAGATCAAACGTGAATGGTGGTGGACTTGGTTGAGAACGGTGAATAGACAGGCTAATTTTCACCGAGGGCGAGGGGCAAAATAAAAGAAATGTCTTGGCCCTTATCCATCCGGGGCACTAGGACAGACGCGACGTATTTGGCGGCATGCTTGGCTTCCGAGCGTGGCACATCCAGCGATGCATGCCAAGAATCGCGGCGGTGAGGGAACAGGAACACTGAACAGATGCATCCCACAGGCATCAACGCCAGCCTTTGCAGCTCTTCAGCTTCAGAATCACGAAGAGAGCAAGTCCAAATCCGTGATGCAACGATTCTACCTGACATTGGCCTCCCTTTATTGTCTGCAGCCGGCTGTGTGCGTTCCAACCGCACAACACACGCCCCAACCAACGACGTGTCTTGGCAGGCTCGCAGCCTACCCTCAATCCCGTACTGTACCTGCAATAATACAGTACTAGTATCGTGATTCTCTGCAAAAAGAAAAAGACAAGAAAACAAAAACAAAGAAAAAAAAGTCCAGCTCGAGCCTCGGTTGGCTCGTACTGTCAGACCTTCGACATCGGCTCCGTCGTCCACACAACTTAGCTTTGACTTGGCCTGTCTCGCCTCTCGCTGTCTTGGCCAGTCAATCAGTCATCGCCCTCGGACTACCGTACCCGAGTCTCTGTGCCTCCATAGCGGCTCTCTTCGGCCTCGTTGGCCCGATCGCAACAGGCCTAACACCTTCATCCTGGTGAGAACATATGCCTGCGCTAGAGGATCCAGCTTTCGTCACCGCTTCCCTTGCCCCCCCTTGGCTCTCCACGTTCCACTCTGCCGACGTCAATTATAGCCTCGCATACATCCGAACCACTGGCGAGCTTCTTGGTGCTGCATCCCTCGCTCACACCTGGCCCAACATCCCGTTGCTTCCAGCACCACAACGCAATCTCACTCTTGGCTTCCAGTGTGTCTTGCAGGATCTTGTTGCATCAGCGCGAGCCTCGCATCCACCGGTTTCACCCGATCTCGTCGATCCCGCCCCGATCGACCACAAAGGGACACAGACTCAATAAGCGGGCGAAACAAGGAGGACCTGAGATGATGCTATTCCGCAAACGTCCTCAGAAAAGAGCGTGTGAATGCGCACATTGGCGACGGAAGAAGAGGTAGAAAGGACAGAAGAGCTGCAGAGCCGACTGGCGGTGACCACAACAATAACGACTGTCTAAGACCGACAGACAATACAGAAGTCGAACGTAAACAAGAAAAGAAGGATACCGTCTGTCTACCTGCTCGTGCGAGACAATCGTCTCAGCGCGACGAGGCAAATGAGGCCGACCAGGCGGTGAAGGCCGCCGCATTGTCGTCCTTGAAGTTGAGATACTCGGTGTCCGAACGCGTGGTCCATGCCTTTTGATCGCGCAGGATCATGGCTTGCTGCGCACCAAAGTTGCGACCGTCGCGCTCGAACGTGGGCCGATGCTGCTGTTCCAGACCGTCGCACAGCACGTCGAGGTCACTGAGCATCGCCATCAACGACAGCGTGGTGCGTCGACTTGCAGCTTCGCGCTGCTTGCGCTGGTTCGAACGGTGCGTGATCACCGATCGACGCTTGTTATGCCCTCCTGGCCCGTTGAGGGCCTGCACAACCGTGTCGATGATCCGCCGCGTCTCAGTCATGACCTTGAGCGCCTGCGTGTGGTTCTTGCGCGAGATCAGCAGCAGCGACCGCGTCATCATCTCCGACACCAGCACTTCCAGACGTCTTCGGGTCACTGTTGGATCGGCAACCACTGCAGCCAGTCCTGCAGGTCCACTGCTCAGCGGATCGGTACCGTGCGTGTCGATCTCGAGCGTCAAGACGCCAGGGCTGGCAAGGCGAGAAGTACTTGTGCCCGTGGCAGGATCCTTGAAGCTTGCGTCAGCCTCAAAGACACCCACCTCCTCGACCAACTGATCCATGTAGCCGTCTATTCCGTCCGAGTCGGCAAGACTCAGATCCTGAATGCCCATTCGCTGCATGAAGTCATCGGTTGCACTGCCTTCCTCGATGGTCCCGCCGAGTCCCATCGTCTTGGTCTCGCTGCGACTCGCGGTCAATTTCGGAAGCAAGCTGCTGAGATCCAGCTCCAGCTCGACCAGCAGATCCTTTGCCTCGCCGAATCGAATTTCGCCAACATCAATGTCGACGTCCTTGCCCGAGGCGGACACGATGGCGCCTGGAAGTCCGGCAATCTTGCGGATACGGAAGTGGTTGTCCTCGGGCACGCCGATGTGGATCTTGACGTCTGTGAGGGCCACAGACATGAGCGAGCCAATACAGCCCGCGAGACACTCGCGCAACTGATACCACTCACGGACAAATGTGTAGGATCCGCGCGTGTGGTTCGAAATGAGCCATAGCGACGATGGATCGTGCGTCTTGCCGTAGCCGAAGCAGTGGATGGCTACGTTGGCCGCTTCAGCACGTGCCATAACCAGATCCATCTGATTGCGCTTGGGTCCGTCGGGCATGTCGTTGATCAGCAGCATGCCTGTGACGCCGTGTTTGGCCTTGCGTCCCAGCACTACATCCAGACCCACGTTGACTGCCGTGACTGAGTCTACCCGGTCACCTGATCCGCCGAGCTTGGACAGGTCGACTCGGAACGGATCCAAATCGTCACCATCCCAGGGGCGTCCAAGGTTGTGTACAAACTCTTCGAGCATTGCGCGGCTCGTTTCACGCCTCGGATTTAGAAGGCCAGTCCTCTTCACATCGCCGTCAAGCCCGGCGGTGAAGGCAACTAGCGAGATGCGGTCTTGTGGACCCAAATTGTGAATGATAAAGTCGAGTGTCGATCGAATCAAACGCAGCTTGAGTGCAGCCGAGGAGCTGATCGAGCCCGAGATGTGTTCCGGCAGCACGGCGGGAACCGAGATCATCAGTACCAGGTCCAGTGGCGTGTGCGGCAGCATGCTTGGCGGCGCCAATCGCGGATCGAGTCCGCCCGACGAAGACCACTGCTGGTAGAAGGGCACCGTCTCGGCGGCGGTGGGGGCCCCAATCATCGAGGCGCGGCTGTAGCCGCTGCCGTGGCTGGGCTGACTGGACACGTTCGATAGTCGCCTATGGAATCGCTGCTGAGCTGGTGAGAGCACCGTAGGCTGGGAGCCTGCCGACTTGCCGCTCAGTACAGAGGCGGTTGCGCTGTGAACGCGCATCATTGAGGCAGGATGCGGGCCTGCAAGACCGCTGGCATGGAAGCCATTTGCAGGGCCACCGAAAGGGCCCGGCGATGTCTGATTGGGCCTTGCCGTTTGAACAGCAGCTCTGGGCGACGTTTCACTGCCGGATGTCTCTTGCATGAGCGGCGAAGCCTTCGGCCCTTCGATGAGGCTCGTTAGCCGAGACTTCCAAACAGACAAGGTGGCAACGTTGTGGAAGGAGAGCACAAATTGGTCCAGATTCTCGTCGTCCATGATAATACTAAGCATGTGCTCGCCGGCGGCGGAAGAATCCAGCACGCGTCGAATGTGGCGCAAATAGATGCGACCTTTGAGCTTCAGCGCCGGCTTGCTACCGGACACAGATAGCGGTGCTGGTGCTGCGCCGGACTCGGCTACGCCACCCGAGCTTGGCGGGGTGATGAAACGACCAAGTCCCTTCTTCTTCTCCTCGGTAACGCAAAGTAAGGCCTCTTCAAAGAGATATACGTGGAATTCGCGCACGACCGAGTCCTGTCGAATATCAAGAAGGTCGTGTAACACCAGCGGGCCGAAGTGCTCGATCGAGTGACCTTTCCAGTCCGTCACGCGATTCTGCAGATCGGCAAGAACAGCACGGTTGGGATCCGTCGCAGGCAAGCCAGCGGGCGTAGCTCCAAACGAGAAGCCCGGTTCGTCAGGTGACGCGGCCCGGGCCATGACGTTCTGTCTGTCGCCCTGCTCCGTGAAGCCGATCTGGGTGTCAGGCATTGAGACGAGAGGTACGCCAGGACTCTTGACGACATCTTCGTGGGCACCGTTGGGCTCATAGCCCGGGCCACTCCGCTTGAGATCGTCCGAGTATGAGTCTTCTTCGTCGCGGCGGTCCGTATCATATTCGTCTTCGGCAAACTCGTCAGAAATGGTACCGAGAGTATGATCTCGCAGCTCGATTGGCGAGCGGCGCGAGGGCACCTCGATGGTGAGCACCGACACCACGTTGACCTTCGTCGGGTCTTTCCGCGCGGGCTTGCAGTAAATGGTGTGAAACTCGGGCTTGGCGCGGAGGGTGGGGACCGTGTACGTGTTCGAGCTGGACGAGTGGAACGAGGCGGCCGAACTCGATGTTCTACCCTTGGCGTTGCCACCGAGGGTGAGCTGTAGAGGATCGTCTTCGTGGGCTTGCGGCACTGGCCCCTCCTGGAACGATCCCGAGCGGATGGTCGCTGCATCGTCCGTACCGTTCGCTGCAGGAATGCCCGCAAGCTTGTGGGACTTGCTCGAGACATCGTCTTGCTTCAGAGTGATGGGCTTCCGACACACGCCGCACATGCCCGGAGGGCCTGCATTAACGCCAGGAGTTGCGCTGCCCGCGCCCTTGATCCTGCCGCCGGGATTCTGGGCGGCCAGTATCGCCTCTGGTGGACCATAGATAGCGGTGAAACATGCATTGTGGAGCGCATGGCCGCACGCAGGCACAACGTGTGGCTTCTCTCCTGCAAGACGATACGAGAGCGGTTCGAGACAGACGGGGCAGTCCACTTCGGCCATCTCCGTGAAAGTGGTCGCAGCACCGGCGCTATGGTGAAGATCTGTGCTGTAGGAGCGCGAGTAAGACGATGCAAAGTCGCCTCCTTCATTCGGCGCGGGATTACGACTCATTGTGCTGTTTCGCGAGAGAGAGTTGGTTTGGTGTGGATGCTGCTGTGAGTGATGATGGTTGTGAATGTGGTGGATCTGGCTGCCGGGTGACGGGGGCGTCGCCAGACCCGAGGGCATGCGACGGTCTCGACTAGACACGACTTGGACTTCTGGGATGCCCGCACCCATCATTCTTTCGAGTTTAGACTGTCTCGCGGCATTCTTGTCCGACAGTCCAGAGACGCTCCGTTGCGGCTGGAGCGTCTTGGCACCGTTCAGCTGTCGATTCGAGTGGGTAGTTGCCGAAAGAGAGCGAGAAGAAGCGGCGAAGCGCGCGTCGTACCCTGGTCCGACGCGGCCAGCAAGTCTAGTGTCCTCGAAGTTGCTGCCGTTTAGTTGGGATGCCGGAGGGTCGCGAGTGCCGGGAGATTTTTTGCTCCGGAAGGAGCCGACGTCGAAGAGACCCATGGGAGATGGACTGCGATGCTTGAACTGACGCTTGTCACGAAACGCAGGGGGCAAGAAATTTTTGGCAAAGCCGATGTCGAGTTCGCGCTTGGCTTGCTTGCTGTGTATTGCCAGTCGATGCAGCAAAGGTCGGAGAGAAGAGGCCGAAATAACCAAATGGAGAGTTAGGAAGAATAAGGTTTGAGAATCAGTCAGGACGACGTTCACTCCAAAACATGCCAGGATGGGCGGCAACGACGTCGAGGACACCAAATTCTGGCGCGTACTATGATTGCGCTCGTCTGGCGGGCGAGCAGCCAAAGGTGCAGCCAATCGCCGCGTTGTGTCAGACTCGACTGGAAGCACTTGCTTCGACTTCGAGCAGGAACCCATCAAGTCGTGATGTCGCAGTGTCTAGCTCCTTCGCAAGCCGACGAAAGGCTGTGGAAGAGGCCAGCAATCTCCCGTTCGTCCTCATGGCAGTGCGGATTGTGGCTAGAAAGATCTACTTACACTTGTAACAAGTGAAATCACGAGTCGGCAAGCTAGGATGAGATGAGGCTTTAATTAGCGGCCTTTCCTGCGTACAGTATGCAAGAACGCAGAGCGTATCGAATCACCGACGCACAAGGCCTCCGTAATGATGGGTTGGTAGCGTGAGAAACGGATGCTGTATGCTTGCTCGACAACGGCAAAGCCGGATCGGGACGCGAAGCTCGCACCAGGTGGCTGACTACGGTGACCTTCGTACTTTGCCGATACAGGGAACAGCCCCGTGGTGGGCGCCGGTTGGAAAGCCGATATGAGATCAAAGCGCGGCGGAACAGTTCTGCGTCCGGAAGAGGAAACAAGCTCGGAATTGCGGATGTCGTCAGACCGGTTTTGCTCGATCCGGTGCCGAATTGCGGCGAGTCTGGGAGAGTTCAGAACGCGTTTGAGTTTGCCGAGCGACTGGCTTCGACGCCACCTGTTGCAAGCTTTGATGATGTGGGGCTGGGAACGATGGCAGGTGGGATTGCGGTAAATTTGCCAGTCATGAGCCGATGGATGTAATAAAGATTGAGAACGGTCGAATGCGTGGATTCTTTCAAAAGCAAGCCACAGGACGAGAGACGGAAATGCGCGCCGGCGTTGCGATGAATACGCTGAATATGATCCTGATGGTGGAAGGAGCGGAGGCAGGATGTATCAAATGTGGCGAGGAGGAGGAACAAGATAGCTAAGCCAGTGGGCAGAAGAGGGAAAGGGAAGAAGGGCTTCGACCTCGAGAGCGACTCGATGTGATCGTCGGAGAGCCTGACTCTGCGGTTTTCGAGACATGTGCATACACCCTGAAAAGGGGGGAGAATGGGCCCAGAAGCGACCCTGGCCTGGCACACTTCCGAGCGCGCATACACGTACTTGTGATCAAGCACCTATGCACGCACGCACGCACACACACACACTCACTCACTCACTAATACACTCACTTTTCCAAAACCAACAGGAGCGACTATGTACTCGCGCACTCTACACGGACGTTCCGCACGGCCATTCGTGGGTGTGTCGGCACGGTGCGTTTCCTGACTGCAGGTCTCGAGTCCGATGGGCCAAAGCTCTGATGGAAAAGGAAGACAGGGACTAGTGTCACACCCGCACAGGACGGGGACGCTGACAGAGAGGCACACCAGAGGAATGCACCGACGGGCCCTTTCATGCACCGCGCGCCATCACCAACAGTCACTAGCTGTGTTACCACGCTCGGAATTCTGACCCAGCCTATCGCCGAACTTTACCATGACGCGGCGCCGTTCGACAGGGGCTTTCCGACTGCTGGACCGAGCTGCTCAACAGGTCTGAACAGCCAGACTTGTCAGCTGGCATGAACAGGAGAAGGAACTGTTGGGCTGTTCCGGCAGTGTGAGAAGACGGCGGGTGACACCGCGCAACGAGCGCGTCCAAGGGCAGGCCCGCCAGGTCGGTTCGCAGAAACGCGGCACAGTAGCTGCAAGACGGCCGCGGGAAACGAGGAGAAGCACTCAGACCCCGGATGATACTACAGCGATACTGCAGTAGTGCAGTAGTAACTGCGGCCCAGCTCAGTTCTGCCGATGTCCAGACAAGGTTCAAACAAGCGAGACACACATGCACACACTCGGCAGATCCGACGAGATGCAATTTATTTTGAAATCACTACCATGGAGCCCGCACAGTCAGAGAAGACGCGGGGCTGAGAGCGAAGCGGCGAAAGAACCACGCAAGCAGACAGGGGCTGAAGCACCGCACAGCAAGGTGACTTGTCAGCTCAGAAAAAAAAAAAAAAGGAAAGGAAAGGAAGCTTGCGCGATCAAGTCAGAAAATTCAGAGGGACGAGGCGTGCAGCATTTCGGGGTCCAAGAGTCAGTACTTGCCTAAGCCTCCCTACCGTAACAGTATGGACAACAGTAGTAGAAGGATTCGAATACCCCAATCCAACAGCGGCTTGAGCGTGGCAGGATGGCGACGCGCGAAGGGCGTCGGAAGACAATGACTAGCTGGTTGAATCATCTATCTTTGCAGGATCTGATTCTGGCATCTCGACCTACATTCATGGCTCCTCGTCGATTGTAGTGCAACTCGCTTGTTCCAGAAAACGATTTTTGGGTGGGAAAGGGGGTCCAGCAGGAAGCTCGCTGAGGCGAGTGACAACCGACGGGCAAACGTCATTGTCGGAATGGAACCGAGAACATTGAAGAGCCCACCAGGACTGCACGAGGCAGGCGGGCGTCGCATCGGCTCATCTTGCGATGCAGCCTGTGCCTCGCGCCAATGCTGTTCTCACGCCTAGCCGACAAGCCCCAAGTTGGCGTGCATACAACAAATCTTAGGCCGTGACAAGCATCTTGGGACTTGCCGCACTTCTCTTGACTCGGATGGCTCCAACGTTTCATTTCTTGGTCTTTCCTGATGGTCCTTGGAACACAATATAATAAATATATTATCATTGATGCGTCATGAGCTCGGATGCACCACCACTGGACCGCGGCAGCCGCAAATGTGGCAACGTCAAGCAAGTACGGCTTTGCACGTTGACTAACATGCTTGTCAGCCGACCAGCCTCCAACAAGGTGTGACAAGCCAAACGCGAAGCAAATAATGAAATAAGTATAACCAATGAGAGGAAGCGTGCACAAGATAAAGTGAGACTCGCGCAGCACCGAAGGCGATTTAGAGAGAGAAGGGCAACAGGTTACCAAATTTGCCGACAGAGCGAGAAGGGCCGCAGACCGCGCCATACTGGAGAGCGGTGTGGGTTTGACGGACGCGAAGGTGAACGAGCGGGGCTTGACTGCACCTGCAGCCCCGCGCGGCACCTGAGAAGGTACAGAAGATTAAATGACTGAACTGACAAGCAATTGAGGATGTGCTCCCGACACGGTCGACGTGCCAGAAGCGCGAAAGAAGTCCCGACGCGACGGACGCGCAGCATTGACCGAGAAACTGCACCGTACTGCACAAAGCTGCCACCACACGGCATCTACGGTGTTCGACTGTGTCGAGCGCAGGGCCAAAAAAATAAATAAAAAATAAAATTAAAAAACAAATAAAAAACAAATGAATGAAAAGCACAGACAGGCTGCGAGATAGATGTGAGACAAGACGGTCTCTGCGGTGCCCAGACGAACTGCAAACACACAAGCAAGAATTATAGCTTGGCCGCTCTGCGCCGGCTCAAGCTCCGCTCCTTTTTTTCAGCCCATCCCATGGCAACGATGCACACCACGGATGCAGAGTCGGATTTGTGGCACGCCTCTTCTTGTACGTTGTCGACCTGTACTGGACCAGCCTCGTGGCTCATTTCAATCTCCTTCTTCTCTCACAGGGTCGGACTTGAGAGAGGCTACTGTAGCAGCATCGAGGGAGGTGCAACATCAACTCCGCCACCGCCCCTTCGCTTGTGTGTAGCATGTCGTCGCAACAGGAGAGACTCCGTGAGAGCCCGGAGCGAGAGAAGCATCCGTATGGTAAATCGTCGTCACCTTCCATTTAAATCGCTTCAAACAACCCCATCGAAGATCTTTGGCACAATCGTTGAGGCCACTTTCAGGAGAACAATCTCGTCACTGGCCGGGGGTTGGCACCTGATTCGTGTGCAAATGGCCCCTCGCTTCTTCGGTTCACCCAAAAAGGTTTGTTGCAATTGCAGAGTGTCTGCGTCCCATGTCATTCGACTCGTGTGACAGAGGGACATTGCTGACCTGAGATAGAGGCAAAACTCCAAAGAAGCTGGCGAGGGCCGGTGTTGTACTTTCGTGCGTCGATGGGGCCTTTTTGTGTAGACAGTAGACGTGTCACATGCCGGCCCTTGCTTCCTCTCCCCTGCCCTTCATTCCAGTTGCAGAAGCAGACGTGTTTATTATATTGTGTACCACTGAGGAGATGATCGATCAAGTACCATGTTCGGCAGCGACATACAGTACACTGGCTCACTTTGGTCGAAGCAGTCAAAACGCCACGGCTCTCGGAGGCGAGGTTCAACCGAGGACAAAGCAGCCAGGCAGGCAGTGTGCATGTGTGCTCGGCTGCAGAGGTCGTTTTGGCTCAAGCTTGCTGGACACCGTATGGTCGCTCTGCTGTACCACTATGCCGTGGCTGTAGTCAGTTATGCACGATACGCATATTCGCCACCTGTGGAACCGAGGTGGACCCCCTTGCGTGCGCTGTACCACATCCCAACTACAACAACGACTGCACTTCGCCAACAGAGCCGAAGGTTGGAAATACGATCGTCGAAAAATATGTAATTTTTAATATTATATTGATATAAATAACCAACAAAAATAAAAATTGAAATCGGAGAGACGGCTACCGAAAACGATAGGTGACAAAGCTTGCGGCAAGTGTTAGACGTTTAAATCGCGATACGTGTCTAACAGCTTTCTTGCAAGAAGTACAGTAGATTGAATTGGACGACCCGCCGAATCGACACGTGAGAGCTCTCGGAACTCGGACACGCATGTGGGGACGCGGTGGTGAGAAGAAACGGGAGCAGACCGTGAGTTGCCTGTACAGTACCTTACAGCCCCGGAAGTTTGGCCAATCCGAGTGGAGAGTGGCTTCCTCCACCCAGTACACTCCTGAGTTACGAGCTATTCATACTTTGACATCGTCATACCTTGCACCTTCGCCACTCGCAAAGATGGAAGGTCGTGCGGAATCAAGAGGCCCGACTTTCGCGACGGCGCTCGTGGCGGGCGCAATGTCCGGCCTCACGGTCGACCTGCTCTTCTTTCCCATCGATACCATCAAGACACGACTTCAGTCTTCACAGGGTTTTTGGGCGAGCGGTGGCTTCAGCGGCGTCTATCGCGGCCTGGCCTCGACGGCAGTGGGCTCGGCCCCCGGTGCCGCCGTTTTCTTTACAACTTACGAGACAATGAAGCCCTCGTTGGGCCGATGGATGCCCTCTCTGTTTGGTGCCGATGGCTCCCTGTCGCCAGCATGCCTGCACATGGCATCCGCCTCTATCGCAGAAGTAGCAGCCTGCCTCATCCGTGTTCCCACAGAGGTCATCAAGTCGAGACAGCAAACCATGGCATATGGCAAGGGAACTACCACTGCTCAGGCTGTGGCAAGGGTATTTCGCGACACTGGCATTCGAGGATTCTATAGAGGTTTCGGAAGCACCATCAGCAGAGAGATCCCCTTCACCTGCATCCAATTTCCCCTCTACGAGCGCCTGAAGCTGGAGATGGCAAGATCAAGGATATTGCCCGACTCCACCGCAGCGACCAAGGCATCTGTGTCAGGGATCAGGCTGTCGGATCAGGAGCTCGTTCGACACTTGCCGACATGGCAAGCTGGACTCGCAGGCAGCATCGCCGGTGCCATTGCTGCTGGTCTCACAACGCCACTTGATGTCGTCAAGACAAGGATCATGTTGCACACCAAGCGTACAGCAACCACCCAAGTCAGCGCATCAGCATCAGCAGCATCAGTCACGGCCGCGTCGGCCGCAACCACAGCCATGCCGACGGCGATCAAAGAACTTCCGGCTGGCGTCAACACCAAGATCTTGCCGACACTTTCGCATATTGCCCGTACCGAAGGTCCAAGGGCCCTCTTCAGCGGATTTGTCCCCAGAACCATGTGGATTGGTCTCGGCGGAGCCGTCTTCCTTGGAACCTTTGATGCCGGCGTCAAGCTGCTGGCGTAGGCTTCGACTACCACGCTCTTTCTGCATAGATCTCTACTAATAGAACTATGCGCAAATACTGATTCTCATCGTGAAATCGTTTTTACGGCCTGAAGATCCGCTCAGTATAGCGATCAACGGCGTGGAAATTACAGACGATGTTACCAGCGGAGAATTAGCGAAGGGTGACATTGAGAATGCGGATATCATCCCTCGGCTTATCGTTTTTGTCAACACGTGCGTCTTCGATTCGTGTCACGACGTCCATGCCGAGCTTGACTTTTCCGAAGACTGTATGCTTGCGATCGAGCCATGGAGTTGGGACGGTTGTGATAAAGAACTGACTGCCGTTTGTTCCTGGCCCTGCGTTGGCCATGCTGACGGTGAAGGGCTTGGAGTGATCCAGCGAGGGGTGGAACTCGTCTTCAAAGTTGCCGCCCCAGAAACTCTCGCCACCCGTTCCATCGCCCAACGGATCACCGGTCTGGATCATGAACTTCTTGATCACACGATGAAAGATCACGTTGTCGTAGTAGCCCTTCTTGGCCAATCCGACAAAATTGGAGCAGGTCTTGGGAACCAGATCCGAGAACAGCGTGATCGAGATGTCTCCAAACGTTGTGTGTAGGGTCGCCGATGAATGTCTGTTTGTGTTGGCGTTGGACTTTGATGTCGAAGAGGTTGAAGCTGCAATGGCTCGCTCTTCGCGCGTCGGTTTCTCGTTGAACACGTCTCGGTCGCCAGAGACGGCATCCGGATCGAGCCGGGTAAACATGTAAAATCGAGCTCGGTTGAATGCAGTGGTAAAGAGCGTCGGATCCGAAAGACCTTGCTTCTGAAGGAGAGGATTGTCCGAGGCTGCCAGCGCCAGTGAGCTGACCTTTTTCTTGTCCGGCGCGCCTTGATAGAGAGCCAGATTGAGGAAGCGAACACTCTCGTCCTTGCCGAGCAGCCGGACGCATCGATTGGAGACAATGTTTACAACCTTGATCCCAATCAGCGAAGTGTAGATGACAAAGTTGCAGGACTCGTCAAACAACACGTTCCACAGGGCCGCCGAGGCAGCATTCGATAGGCCGGCCTTGGGTCCCGTAGCCGAAACGGCGTCCAATTCGCGCTCCACTGCAATGCGACGTCCAAACTCCATCTCGTCGAGCTTGAAGTTGATGGACGCCAAGGTCTCTGTGGCGCCGTTGCCTGCGCTCGAGCCAGTTGGAAGAGGTGCTGCTTGGGCCTGCAGAGCCTGAGCGGCCTCTAAGCTCTCGTCGTACCGTCGTCGGATCTTGCCACTGCGGAAATCAAACAGTCGGATCTGACGATCCTGAATCGAGAACGTCGCAAATGACTCTCCGTCCGGCGCGACGGTCAAAGTCGAAGGTACTGTTTTGGACTTCTTGAAGTCAAACAAGTCGGTACCGGACTTGAATTCAAAGATTGATGGCACTTTGCTCGGAGAAGGTGCGGAGAAGGGCTCTTCTGGCGTCCAGTACTCGACGAATCCGCTTACATCGCATGAGATCACGACATCGTGCTTTTCATTGAACTTGATCAGGTGGACAGGTGCCTTGTGGACCTTGGTGACTGTAGTGAGAGGCTCGACAGCAGTGCCTCTCCCGTTTACACTGCCGGGAACGGATACGCCGTCCTGCGTGTCCGATGCAGGCGGTGATGAGCTGCGTTCGAAAGCAGATGACGTGCCATCCGCACGTCCATCGTAGATCCGAATCAGAGGCGACCCCTCATCCGAAATTGCGAGCAGTGACCTTGCACTGCCGCGTTTGTGTATCCAGGCGAGCGTCCTAGCCTGGTACGGCAGGTTGAGCATGTTGATCAGGTCAAAATTGACCACGTCAAAGATCTTAACCGTGCGGTCGGCGGCCAGAGTTGCATACATGGCACCGTCGCACGAGCAAGCAGTCGCAATGATGGAGCTCAGATGGGCTCGATACTGTTTTACGAATTCAACGACAGAACCTGCACCACCCAGGCCGCCATCCTTGCTGCTGGCTGTCGACGCAGAAGCGCCGCCGACGGAAGAGCCCCCAGCCAGTGTTGTCTTCTTCCAGAATTTGACCCAGCCGTCGACACTCGTTGTGATTACGAATCCAGTGAGGGGTGTGACTGTCACCGAGGTGACCGTGTCCCTGTGCATGAGCGACTTGAAATACCGATCTGCGCTCGGCAAGTTGGTCAGAAAGGTTTGTTCATATGCTACGTTTCTACGCTTCTTCTTGTGAGCAGCTGGCTTGCTGGTCGAAGCCTCGTTTCCGGGTGGCGGAGGTGGCCCGATATCGTCGTCATTCGAGTCGGAGTGAACCGCGTCCGTTGGTGGCAGCTGTGGCCCTGGACTCGCTACGCTGCTGGACGGCACATCGTCCGTGGAAGACGCGGTGTCAGACGACCGCGACCGCGAGCGCTTCTTGGCATTGGCATCCACTGCATCGCGCGAGCTTGTCGAGGATACGACTGGCATGCTTGCAGCTAGGCTCGCGTCACTGTCGAGCTTGTTGCAAGAGCAACGAGGAGTATTGATGGTGGAAGCTGGACTGCGTCGTAAAATGCACTGCACATGAAGAGTACGTTATACAGATCTTCGCGAGTCTGATCCTCCACTCGGATGCCTGATGATTTATGGCCCTGTTTTTCATGCCTCCCTTTCTAAAATCTTTTCCGGACTAATACAATATTATAGCTAGTACAGTACTGTGCACTGGTATGATATGTTCGTATACAGTTGTCCAGTCCAGTTCTCCTTGGCTTCTGCTGGCTGTGATACCCTGTCGTCCGACTGTGGTAGCTTCATTCGAAATAAAACCATTTGTTTTCGGCAATAAAGGAGGGTTTCTCGAGAGAATGCTGTAGCGAGCAACGCAACGGTAAAATACAGAATTTCATACACGGACAACAAGACAACAAGCTGTAGAGAGATCGAGGCGTCGATCCTTGCCTCTCCACAGAAAAGGGGTTCGGGCCAGCGGCTGCAATAAAAGAAGCACATTCTATGACCGACAGAGCGCGAGATTCAAGGGCGACATCGATGGCCTTAGTGCGCCTAAAGGTGGATTGTTTTCACGTCATCGCTCAGGCCTCGGCAACGCCAAAAAGACCAGTCAGATATCCCTCGTAGTCATACACCGGTTCTTCGACTCCCTCTGCCTGGACTTGAGGCATGGCGGCCTTGAGATAGTCGATTGAGCCTTGTGGCAGAAGAGCAAGGCGAAGGTCGAGCTCAGTGACGTACGGCTTATCGCCCGCCAGGCCCTGGAACGCTTCCAGGAGCTGATCCGGCGAGGTGGTGTCTTCGGTAATCTCGCGCAAGAAGGTAAGGAATGCATCGTACGAGACCGCGCCAAAGCTTTCCGACAGCTGAACGTGTATCTGCTCGATATCTTCCTCGACGTAGATGATTCCCAGACTGGCCAGAGCTGCTCCGAGCTCGGGAACGGTCAGGGTGTTGGAGGCATCCTTGTCAAAGTATCGGAATGTCGACTCGAACTCCTCCAATTGAGCCGGCGTAAGGTTGGTATGTTGACGCGACACGATCTGATTCTCGATGAAGGCGAGCTTCTTGTTGACGCTCGTCTTGACGAGCTCTAGCTCAAACGCCAGGTCGCTCAGTGTGAAGATGGTATGGTCATTCTCCTCCACCTTGGCATCAGTACACTCCTGCTCAATCGCTCCGATTGCCGCCAGGCTCTCTCCAATCGGACCCAGTTCCTGCAGCAGGCCTCGGACCCTGTCGCGCTGCACCTCTAGATCGCCCTCGAGCGCCGCAATGCCGGCAGCGACTTCGCGAAGCTGACGCTCGAATCCATTGGCAACGCTGGCAAACTTGATTCGGAGATTCTCTTTTGCCGTGCGGATCTCGGCATTGATCGATCGCGAGCGATTTGCCTCGGCAAGCGCCAGCTGCTCCCAGGCGGCGTCCAGATCGGCTTGGCGCAGGCCTGCCGCGGGTAGCCACTCGGGAAGATGGTAAGTCTTGAGCTTGGTCTGAATATTGCCAAGAAGAGCTGCCAGATCTGTGCGTTCACGGACATGTTCGCGCTTGAGCCCGACCTTGTATGCATTGAAGTCGGTGAGTTGTGCTCTGGCATCGGCATACGTGCCCAGGAACGTCGCCGCTGCCCACGCGCTTTGCAACTGTTTCATGCTGCTGACCAGTGCAAGTGCTCGTCTCTCGTAGTCCTGCTGCATGACCCAGGCGCCCTGCATGACGTCAGCAAAGGTGGCGACCCTACGGCTGACGACCTCGGCCTGTTCCATGGAACTGAAGGCGTGGAAGTACTGGGCCACATAGGTCATGACACTACGCTCGTCGGGCTTCGGACGGTCACATAGATCTTCGACATCGAGCAGCTGGGGAATACCAAGGTGCTGTTCGGCAATCTGAAAGGCAGTGCGGGTGCAGGCGTGTGGGTCGTCCTTGGGAAGTGCGTCGTAGTTGAGCAGGTCAGGACGATGACGATGAATGAGAGCGCAGAGTGCCAAGCCATCTTTGAACGAGGTGGTGAAATTCGTCACCTCTACCTCCTTGTACGGCGCCGTCTTGCGTTGACACCAAAGCAGCAGTCCCTCCTTTGCCGTAACACCCTCCTCACTAATGTCTGCAATGGTGAAGCGGAGAATGAGGGTCCAAATCATGCCGAGGATGAGCTTGAGGTTGCCGTCGACAATGTCTTCGGCTCCGACGTTGGTGAGCACCACGCCCCTGCTCTTGATAAACTCGAGCGCGAGGTTGACGTTTTCGGCCTTCTGTATGCGCATGCGAGGATTGAGATAGAATCTGCCGAGGCTCGTATCGCCCATGATTTCCATAAGTTGTACGAGCTTGACGCCATCCGACAGGTCTGTCGCCAGCGACCTCATGGGTGGAATCTGCCGGGACTCTAACTTGGTATTAAGCCTGCGGGTGAGAATGAGTAGGCCAGCGTAGAGACGAGACAGAGCAAGGCCATGTCAGCATCGGTTCGTGGATGGCTGAAGTGACGCCAAAGACTCACCATTTTGTAAACGTCTTTGCCTGGACCTCTTCCCAGCCCCTGTCCTGGTCTGGCAGTCCGACAAGTACGGACGACCTTTTGTAGGCCATTCTTTGTGATTGACAAGCTTCGGTTGGCGTTGGCACACTACAGCGAAAGGCTTGGCGTGAAGTTGCTGACAATCACTGTGCGATAGGTCTCAGATCACCGGTGAGCGCCCGATGATATCGACTCGACGGTGATTTCCCACTTGACGAACGAGATTGTGATATGTTGGACGTGCGCAGCGAGATCAATCGGAGAAGGAAGAAGGCTGAGACCGATAGAATAAGTTACGATGCAAAAGAACGAGATGAATATGCCATTGCAAGTCTGTGCGAGCCAACAAGGACGTACGTACTACTGTACTGCTGTACCACATCTTGGATAATTTCGATGGGCTTCCGGCTCCCGCTCGCCCGCCTAGCGAGACCAACATCTCGCTTTTTTATTTTTAATTTTTTTTTTCCTACAGCATGTGAGTGTTGCTCTGTCACACACACACACACACACACCCACACACAGAGAGAGAGAGAGAGAGAAAAACACATACACGTACGCGCACACGAGCCAAGAAATTGCTCCCAGCCTCCCGAGGCGCGCGTGCTTCCCTGACGTTTCTCCACATGCGATGCCAACCCTGTCCGCCGTCATGCCGCGCGCTTCGCTTTCCTGGCCGTTGCTGCACGTCACGCCCCAAAAGCCATTATTCTGGAAGAAATCAGCAATCAGCAAGCAACAGCAATAATCTGACAAGGTTTTCAGGAAAGGATGGACGGGGAGGGAAAATGTGAGGGTCAAGAGGCCCGGAGCGCCGGCTGGCTCGTACCTGCGTGTGCGTTGCGCGTGGGTCGGTACTCTGCACAGTACTCTCACCAGCACAACGCTGCACGCACCGAACGGTACAGTACAGTCCTGCCCAAGCTAAGTTAGTGGCCGCTCGCCGAGTGTTGCATATTGTGGGCGCTGCATTTGTCTCGGAGCAGTTATGATTGAACGGCAAGAGGCGCATTACTGAAACGAAATCAGCAAACCCGCACTTGTCGGGAGGCTGCCCGAATCCACCGTGATTGTTGCTCTTTCTCTGGTGTCCACAACCCCCTCATCGCCCCCGTCACACTTCCATTGGCACAGTTTCTTGCCGTGGTGGCTAGTGCTGAGCTACCTCTCAGCCTCACTTCCCACTCTCTCTGGTCTTGGTGTGACGGCCCAGGCCAGTGCTGCACCACTCTTACACGCAACACAGCATCCAGCACGGCACACAACGCAACCCCAAAGCTTGCGACGGACATTACCTTGTTTCTTGTCGCTCAGCCTCAGCCTAACGACAATACTCGGCCTCGATCCAGTGCAATCGCTCAACATCCCCATGCCTAGTCTGTACGCAGCCTATCCGGAGGCGTATCTACACGGTCGATGAGGGCGCTCTTTTCGACCCTCGGCCGGCGCAACGGCGCTGGTCATCCTTCCGACTCTTCGACCGACGGCTTTTCCTCGCAATCCTCTGCCGATATTCACTACTCTGGCAAGGTGGCATCCGCCTACGCCGACGGAGTTGCATTTGTGCCTTCGCAAGATCATGGCAGTAGCAACGATGCTCAACATCAACATCGCCTCCGGCCGCGACGGTCTCAGCCCGATGCACAGCCCTCTTTTCGGTCCCTTGACGCCATGAGCAAGGGCATTGGCGACGTACCGGCGCCTGCGTCCCAGACGAGTACGTCTCGCATCTCTGACCACATAAAGAGTGCCACGTCCGGAAAAAGTGGCTCAAACTGGAAGTCGCGACTATCGGGGTCAATCAGGAACATGGCCGATCTCAGTCACAGCGACCAGGCACTAGCACCAAGCCAGAACACCACGCCTCGCGTCACCGCCACCCATGACCACCCACCTTCGAGCTATCGAGGTCCACTGGCAGCCACGACATCGGCCCTTGGCCTCAATTACGCCGCTCGGCGCTCCTCTGACCAGCTATCATCCGGGCCGAGTACTCAGCCACCGCCAACAACTCTGTCGAGAAGTGGCAGCGGACGTTCCGGCACCAGTGACCAGGCCAAGCGCACCATTACGCCGAAGCTAGCGGGCATGCGCTATCCTCCCTCTTCCTCACGCTCGCATTCAGTTCGAGCTTCCAATGTGCTTGATGTCGACATTGCGTCGACTCCGACCAGATCCAGGCAACCGAGTGTGTCTACCATCGACCATAACAATGCTGTCACGCCCAGAGATGAGCGCAGGATGTCGACCATGGACTCTGGCGAGCTTGCAAGTAAGCTCAATGAGCTTGCCGTTGCCAATGCTGATGGCTTGCTTAGCGATGAGGAGTATCGCGTGCTGCGGCAGGCCGTCTTCGACAGGATGCTCGCTCTCGACAAGGGTGCGATGCAAGTCCCCACCACGACCAATCTTGCGGGTCGTAGCGCTGTGACACGTGTCCAACCTCAGTCTCCGGATCGTGAAGGCTTTGCAACGGGCTCAGCCACCGCTTCTGCTGAGGCCGCCGCTTCTTCACAGAATTTGCTCTCTGCCTCGCATCCCGACTCCAAGTCCTCCCTCAGCCAAGGCGACAACTCTGCTGTCGGCTCCATCAGATCTGAGAAGAGCAACCGATCGTCGACCCTGGAACAAGTCAATGGCTTATTCAAACGTGGGCCAAACGCCGCCCAGCATCTGGGCCCAGCAGCATCCATGCAGCGAAAGGTGAGCCAGGACTCACGACCAAATCTGCGCAGTGGGTCCAGCGAGCAGGAGTCAACATCGAGCCACGGACGGCGGCTGACGGCTCCGCGGCGCGATTCGGAGCCCCATTCGGTGTCACCTGTGCCGTTTGACATTGGTGATGAGCAACACAGGAAACCTGGCTCAGTCAGGACGAATCACTCTTTTGCGGGTCGATCGACGCGAGCTTCTACTTTTGGACGGATTCGGGCCAGCAGCAACGTCCGCCGCATCCAGACCGAGGTGGCTGCGCGCGACATGGAAAGCTCCGTCTCCGCGGAGCGAACAGCCCGCTCTCTCCGCTCCGTCTCTATTCATGACTCGACTCCGCCCTTCTTGTTTTCAGACACCAGACCCGGCAATGGCAATCGCCGTTCTTCGTCCGATCTGCTGAGCAGTAGCTGTGACGATGCTACGTCGCTGGCTAGAGCGGAAGGAGCCTCTTCAGCCATGTTTGGGACCGAGTATACCGACCGTACGCCGGCCGAGATCAAGGCAGAGATGGCGGTCGTACAGGCCGAAGGCGACCGAATTCTCGACACTTTCGCTGCGCTCGAGCAGACACTGTTGTCCAAACATGCTGGCCTAGACCCGGTACAGATCAGAAGTGTCGTTGAGGAGGCGCGAGCCTCAAACGCGCTGGCACGAGTCACACGCATTACAGTCCCTGACACCAACCACGCACCATCATCGTTCCGCAATATCCGCACACAAGTATCTGGCGCAGTGTCCCCTTCAACCACGATTACTGTGCTCGGTTCCAACGGCGCTGCCAACGGACTTTCCACAGACTCAACAGAGGCATCGCTGGCTAAACTCAGAAACGAGCTCTTTGACTTGGCTCAAAAGCGCTCTGCGGTCGTCAAACGGTACAACGACCGTCTAGCCTTCCTGCAGAGCAAATTCAGAGCAGCTTCGCTCAGAGAAGGTCTCAAGTCGTAGCTCAGGCCCGTTAAATTCAACTAGTGTTGTCCTTGGGTTGCACGTCCAGCGTACCACTGTCCTCGTTGCAATGTTTTGCCACTTATATCCCGTTGCTCTGTCCATCACTTTTGTCCATGTATTTGTAGCCATTGTCATCGCCTTTGCATATCCATTTGCTCGGCCTTAGATCGTCTCGTGGACCTCGGCAACGATTCGATTCAGTAGTCATGCATTCGCGGTGCGGCGACTTACTGCTGGAAGTCAGTTGGAGAAAGGGTTGGGTTTGCTCATGAATATCGCGAGAAGCACGTTCAGGACGGCATATTCTGGATGTGTGGGCCTTTTAGTCAGGTGCGGACAGAAATGATTAGGCCGAAAATGAAGGAGTCGTCTAGAAGGTGGATCTGCTGACTTTCTCGAGGACAGTCTCGTGGGAAACCTCGGAGAAGTCGGTGCCCTGGATCTCGGCCGAAATGCCGACGAGGGCCTTTCTCAAGGCGTCTTTGGAGGCGGCGTAGACCATCTTCTGCTTAATCTTGGCGTCATCGGGGGACCAGGTGAAGAAGCAGATCTTGTTGCGCTTGCCTTCGTCGCCCTTCTCGTATTCGAAGTCGTAGATTGCGTATCGGCATTCGGCTGGGGGAAGCTCGGCGATGAAGTCGTCGTACGAGGCCGATGTGGAGGTGTTCTTAACAATGATCTCGGTGTTAGCCGGGTTGAGGGTGTAGATAATGTACTTGATCTTTTTGCCAAGCTTCAGCTCCTGGAACTGAGACAGGCACTCGGCGTTAACAGCGACACCGGAAGACTGTTCGTGCAGAAAGTCAAGTGTTTCAAAATTGACAAGGGGTGATTGTTTTGAGCGCCGGCACCGATTCGAGGTGGTCCAATCCAGTCAGCGTCGAGCAGCGAAAGTGGGACGCAGAGCCGAGGCCGAGGAGGATTGTCGGTAGAAGCGATCGTCAGCGACGTGCGGTCCGGGCATTTGAGAACGGCAAAGAATCGTCGGCGAGACGAAAGTCGAGGAAGAGTGCACATGTAGGTCAGCAGCTGTGTCGCGACACATCAATCCATCGACCGAAATCTGGCGCCATTGCTCCTTCATCCATGCGCCTGCCTGTCGCAGTTGCAGAGAAAATTGCGCGCATCGATCGCAAAAGGTGGCGACGGAAGAGCCGAACGGCGACAGGCGGCACCGCCGATTATTCGATCGTGATACGTACCATTTTGGCGAAAGGTCGAGCTTCTGAAATGGGTGACGACGAAAGAGACCGGAGGGACGAGATGTGAACCAAACGGAAGAGGGTGGATCCGGATTAGACAGGGTCAAGTCGATGTTGGTGATAAAGATGCACAAGATACGGAGTCGGGAGACGCGTGTTGGGATGTGGGCCGAGGCTGTGTGAGGACGACTGAAGGACAAGCGTGTGAGCGTGCGTGTGCGCCGACCCAAGCGACCTGCAGAGCTCCAGAGCTTGCCCTTTGTGGAGTATCCACTATGCCTTGTGCCGTACTCCACCACTGTGCTGAACATCAGCGCCCGTGCCCGTGTAGCGCTCTGCTGGCCAACACACATCCCGTTCAGCAAACGGCGGTAAAGGCTGGCGAGGAGCGACGCGAGAAGACCAACACCTACGACTCGACACATCGAACTGATGCCAGCCCATGTGCCTGCGTCACAACACGATCAACCAATTCTTCTCGCTCGCCCCTTTGGCCCAAAGCCAGGTGGTGCATTTCTTTGTATTGCAAGGGCTTCACGGAAATATTATATCTCGCAATTCGAATTAAGAGCGATTTCAACTCGCCCAGATACAGTAGATGTCAACGTCTAGTGATTCACCAGGTCGCCCCTGTATTTGCACAGGGGTCAGGTTGCATTAGAATCGACAGGGCTTCCAATACAGATCGCATGCAGCCTGGGCGTTACTTTGTTGTACAGATTGTAGCAGCCTGCTACGCTGCAGTAGACAGCCAGCTAGCACGATCGACACCTGGAATGACTTGGTGGGTGTGTGCGACCGATCTGGCTTCTGTAGCGTTGCTGCGTTGTGGCATCCACCGCATCTTCCGCCAGCGGCATCCATTTAGACGTGGTCGGACCGCATCGCGTCTCACCTGAGACCGATTCGAGGCTATCGGGCATTGCACCTCCCTCTCGCAAAGCAGATGAACTGGTCGACGATGCAGATACGGCTTCATCAATTGTAAACACGCAGAGAAAGACCTTGAAAGATGAACCGCATCAGCGGCATTAGACATCACAGGCACCTGGCCTTGAATGTCGACGCCATCAGGGTCGAGATATTCACCAAGAGCATAATCACGATCAGAAATCGGCCCGATCTCATGAATAGTTACATCTCTTCCGATGCCCCACAGGTCGAACGCAAGACGTTGCGGTCTCAATCCGAGCCGTCCGGCAGTGATCGACTGACTAAGCTGTGCGAGGACCTATTTCGATCTTTGCGTGGTTGTTATTTGGTCTAACATTTCACCAACGTTTCCTAGTCATTTCTCGTCCGAATCGCCTTGGGTTGGGTATCGACCTGCATAACCATCAACACCAGGTCGAAGGTTCAACCAGAACAAGGGTGTGAGGCTGAGCGTGTAGTCTGCATAAGAAGGAAGTGTATTCAACGTGCATTGCGACCGCCACATAGGGGTACAGGCGTGGCGATGTTTGCGTTACGTTCGTTGCAAAGCTTATCCCTACTCGTAGCGAGGCGAAAGGTCAGGGCCGCACGAGACTTGATGTATTCATGGACCGGTCAATCTGAAAGGAGACGGCCACAGAGGACAGGGCAAGGATGTGGAGCTCAGACGATGACCAAGTAGTGACTGCACTAGCGCACACGCCGAGTAACTTGCCCATCAAGATGGTGTTCGCGGGCATGCCCGAGGGCATTCACCCAGCTTTCGCTCGTGTATAGTTGGTGGCGGCTTACTTGGGTGATGTATTGGGTCGGCTCTTGATCCGCCCATGCATGGCAGCTAGGAGGAGGCAAATTATGATTTTCCGTTCTGCACGAGCACTGGCGTCCATGCAAGGGCTTCTAGCCGAGGTCACATAGGTTCATTTTCCGACGAATCCGATGATAGCGTGACGGTACTGTCAAACCGGAGCGCCAAGGGCCCGATGCTCTGCATTCTTCCCAAACTGTTCCTGCCAACTGAGGTTGGCCGCACGATCGGTAAATCTTGGCTTTAGATCAGCGGCAGTCCGTGGAGCGATCAGCTCCCGTCGGTCACCACAATGAGTCAGTAGTCTGTCACATGTCGCCTTTCGACTTCTCCGAGGCTCGCCTTAAGATCGCCCTCGCCTTCCGTGGCGTCCTTCCTCCTGCTCTGTAACCATGTTGTGGCTTGCCTGGCCAGTGTCCTTTCTCCGTCCCATCTCACGGCAGTCTACTCCGGACCTGTGGGTGTATCTGGCTTGTATCAGCCCTGGGAATGTGCCATCAGCTTTTACACACCGTAGTGCCCTTCACATACGCGCAAGGAGTGCCTGCAGAAAAGGAGAGATCCAATCGCCAGAGCAGCAGGGCGGCCACGCCGTCCGAATCGAGTGAGGAATCGTTGCAGCCGCGGCCCACTTGCCAACATGCAGCCACCATCTCATACTGGCAATACCACGCCGGACTCCGCGAGCGCACCGCAAACCTTGCGAGATCATCATGACCAGTCGCTCTGTATCGTGGCAGCTCTTCACTTTCCGCTGCAAGTGCTGACCCGCTTGAATGTCAGGGTCACAGGTCAGTTTCCCGGCATGAGTCTCTCCCTCACGCTTTGCCTGTCCCGCTCTTACGCTCTTACGCTCGCCTGCCGGCCTGCTCCTCTGCACCGTGCTTCCAGATGCCCGTCTTCCCCCAACTACCATTCCCAGATTCTTCCGTGCTTCTACTGCTGCTCTCGCCAATTCCTCTTCTGTTCCCTCGCTCGCTTGCATGACTTTCCGCTGCACGTATTTGAGTCCTGTACTCTTAAGAGGCCAGATGCCTGCCTGCGATCTGCTGTGGAACTCCGAAGCCTTTTCGCAGGTCGCATTGACACCCCCGGCCCCCCTTTCTTCACCCTAAACACTTCCGGGTATCTGCCCACCACGTTTGCATCAGCCCTCCTGCAACTTTGTGCACACCTTCGTAAATCAATTTGCGATGAATCCTCGGAGCTACACCGCTCACATCGCCATTCCTACACGCCCGGGCTTTGCTGATTCTGACACGGCCAGACGGGGCGCCGGACGCAGGCGCTCACACGTCATCGCTCGACTTCCTCACCGATATACTTTACAGCCTTCATTGTGCCTGGAGGAACCCTGTGTAACTCATGAGCGCCAAGTGTCCCGCGTGTTGATTCGCCCAGCAATGCTCCGTCCCGTCTTTTGCCCGATTCGAATACACTGAGGCTAATGTATCTTAGTTTTGCCTCAGATCCTTGGGAGCCTCTAGGGATCGGAGTTGCGTTCTCTTTGACATCAAGGTGTGCAACGACTTTGTCGCTAATTCGTGATTTTACGGTTCGAAAATGGCACCAAAATAGGATATGGAGTACTGTCCGAACATTGACGCGACTCGAAGGCGCTGCGCCACGAGTCTGAAGGTTGGCGCTGTTTTACTGAACAATAACGGATTACGCGGCTGTTGTAGACGGCGCCGGTACGGTGGCCAATGTGAACGGTTAGCTGCTCCTTGGGGAGTGATCCTCGGCTGGAGAGACAGAAGCTCAGCGGTGAAGTCATCAGAATTGCTTCCGGCTTCGCGACCGAGATCTTGGGTCGCCCGCTGGCAGAAATCATCTGCAGGTCATGTTCGATGGCCCAGATTCATGCGATGCAGAAAACGATACCGAGACCTACTAATGCAAGTGTCGGGGAACACGAGTTCGACCAGGAGCACAAGCAGACAGAGTGCGGCGACCGAACGGCCAAAGTGATATAGCGACCAGTTGAGCGGGCCAGGTCGAGATTGAGCGTTGAGCAGCTGAGTGGGCATGCTCAAGACAATGGCAGCACGTCCGCATGTGCGGGCACCGGACGATTCGTTGAGGCTGAGGGTTAATTTGTGTGCTGTAGCGGCGGGTCGGGGAGGTGCGATGTCGCCATCGACATCTTATTCAAGCAAGCAGAACACCTCGTCACCTGAAGCTCGCATGCGGCTCTCAAGCCGACGGCGCGCAAGAACCGCCGTACCGCGAGAGTGGAGACAGGCGCAGTGTCAGACAAGACTCGGCACGCATGGGGAAGCCAACAGAGGAGCTGTGGTGCGAGTCGGAGATTGAAGCTGAAGAAGACCAAAAAATGGTCAAAATACAGAATAGAGGTAGTGTGACCCAGAACGGTTCGGGAAGCTCGAAAATATACCTCTGCACAAGGGCCAAGTGTCTCTGCACCATAAGGACATCATCGTGTCACTCCACTCAGGCGCGTTGCAAATTGAGATCTCTGTCGATCTGAGACAGTCCCGATGCCATTCATTCATATTGAATCTGAACTTGAACAACCAATATTGACGACTAACACCGAAGATTACGGGACCAGCAGTAGAAAAAAGGAAATTGACATGCTGCATGGACAATCACATTGCTGGACTGTGTCGTGGGACAAGACGGCTAGCAAGTTTGTTCTAGCTTCTGGAGTGAGCTCGGTGAGCGTGCTGACCGGTGGTTTGGTGGCTGACTCGGCAGGCCGTTGGGGCCTCGTGTAACAGCTTCACCGGTGGGGTCGAAGTGTGACCGACAGACCCACTGTGCCGACACCTCTGTGTCGGCTAGATTCATAAATTATATTATTATCTATTTGATTCTGCACAGACCTCTCCAATCATTTGACTTTCTCTTACCAATATCGCAGGCAGACTAGAGAGGCAAATAGAAAAACATGGGTCGCGGATATCCCTCGAGCATGAGCCGTCGACCGGCGCTGCAGCTGAGATGTGTCTCGCTTGGGTATACGACGCCTCCCCGTATCCTCTGGCCAAGCGGCATCTAAAGCCTTGGCTGCGTCTTCCTCTCTCCTGGATCCCTGTCAAGGCAGCTGACTTGCCCTCAATGACGAACTGTTGGCCTGAACCTCGCTTCTGCATTGCAATCCCTCTGCACCGCAGCTTGCTGCCTAGCAGCTGTCAGGCTTCGGGATGCTCGTGGTTTCGTTGGTCGATCTGGCACCCCAGCTTGTTCCGTCGGAGCCGTTCTGCCGATCCATGACTGCGCGAGCGTGGCCTTGTTCGTAGCAAGTCTGCCAGACCATTCCACTCCCATGGCCCTCTTCCTCGATTGCATACCCTACTCTGCTGGTATTCGGTTTTCCGTATTTCCTCTTGGCCCCAAGGCAGGTTCTCGAGTCAGCAAACTTCCATCCTCGCGGGTTCGGGAGTCATTTAGCCCTTGGGAATTAGGGCGGGTACCATTCACGCTGTAGATTCACAATCAAGCCGCTCTGATTGGAGCCGCAACTGGGCGAGGACCGCGCAACTGATATTTTGTCGGGCTCGTGTCTCGCTAACAAGTCCTTTGCGAGCTTCTCGAGCGACCTGTTGTCGGTTCGTCTTTCTTGACAGTCTACGACATCGCGGTCAAATGGCAAAGTCGCCAACGCACTAACGAGCTCGCTGAGCCCCAAAGTTTCCATGAATCCATCGTCTCTCTCGCATGCAAGACTGTTGACCTCCTGCGATTTTTGAGCGACCTCCTCTTGCGTTGTCCCCTCTAAGCGGGACGCCATCTCTTGTAAGGCAACGAGCGACAAAGGCGCCGAAAAACCTGAAGTTGTGTACAGTAATGTGATGGGAGTCGGATGCGGTCCACCATTGACCGCCAAGGTTGTGCATCTGAAAGGCGATAGAAATCACATTAATAATAATATTAATTATATTATGGAGGTACGAAATAGAGAGGGCAGATACTGTTGCACGACTGCCCACCACCACGCCTGTCAATCGGCATGATTTTGTGGCTTTTGCACGTACCAGCAAGGCGAATGAATAAATGGCATGACAGAACGCGGCGTTCGGGCCCGGCCGCGGGAATTGGAGCGGAGACGCTGCCAAGGAACCACCCACAGCACATGAGCACTAGCTGATTGTTTTCGTGGATTTCTAATCAAGTAGACCACTCACATCTATCGGCCCAACAAATTTAGGTTATCCCTTGACCCTTTATGACTATTGCCAAGCGGTCCACTTTCTTATACAGCAGATCGCGCTTTGGTGCTTCTACCGGGTCCGGCGCCACAACCTTGACCCTCGACGTTGCAAGAGCCGTGCTCGTCCGAAGTGTCCGATCCAGCTGAAACTGACACTCGAGCAACTATGCGCATCGCTCTTCGTCTCTTTGATCACCATTGAAATCTGATTGAAAGCAGTGTGGGCTAGTACATCCCGGTCTGATCGATGGTGGGGTGACGAACAAGACGGACGACGACTGTCGTGCTGGAACGGGTCGCGCTGTCTCGAACACACTCGGCGAAGGAGATTGGTGTGAAGACAAGTGGGCGATGCAACAAATTTGTTTTGGTGTGCGTTTGTGCATCTCGCTGCCTTGGTGCGGTAACGTAACTAGATCGTATGAAAGCATCAACGAAGACGGGAAAAGATGGAAAAGTCGAAAAGGCAAATCAATACTGACAAATTAATTGATTCATGCACTGCAGCACCTGTGATTCTCGCGTGTCGAACTTGACTCCTCAGCTGCCTAGCCATTGCTTGCCAGCCATAAGACATCCCGACCCTATTGGAGGGGCAGCAACACGCGCGGCGGGTTCCTTAAGGCCCCAGGGCTGGCTAATAGAGGGCGCATGTTACTCGAACGGTTCGGCGCATGAACGCTGTCCTTTTCCGGCCATTGTGTCTTCCCTGCTGATTTGCCCGCTCGTCCGCCAAAAATAGAAGTCGACACGAGAAGATAATGTGGCTTGGACGTCTCCGCGTAAGTGCCCTTTCGACGCTCTGTTTTACTAGCAACCTCTTGTGACATGTCGCACACTCGCCTTTACTCATCTGCCAATTGCGACTCCAAGCATGTAGGCTTACACCAGAGATGCGAAGGCATGCCGCGTTGCAGACGCAGGGCGAGGCTCCCGTACCACTCTGAAAGTGAGGTTTCGAACCTCCCGGCGGCGCGGGGCCTTGTATGGCAAGTCAAGTCCACACGTGCCACGTTCGAGGAGCTGCACCGGTCCTCCTTCTCGAAGTCGCACTTACAGAGCAGGTCTTGCCTGGCATTGATTTGGCCGTTTGGTTGGTTCGATAAACCCTGCCCTCCCCAGCGGAAGTAATGCGATCGATTCTGAGCAAAAGGGAAGAAGCAAAAGACATCAGTCTCAAGATTGACCCAACCATGCTCTCGACACGACCTGACCACAAGTTTTGATACAAGGCTGTCGACTTTCGTGCTAGCCTCACACCCGCTGCCCGTCCGTATGGTAGAGGGGGCGAAGCGTGCGAAGGATGTCTATTCTCTTGCTTGTACGTACTTCGCCCAGATTTTTTTGCTCTACCCGGATATGCTGGGTAGCCATAATGGTCTGCAAATGCTCTTTCGCTGTCTGCTCTAGCGCCTGGTTCTCGAATGAGTGGCAGCCAGGAGCCAATGTGCAAGCGACGGCCGACCGGGCGGAATAGCCTGCATAGCGCAACTCTTTGAATTTCTCGCTTGACTGTGTTGGCGAGAAGCTCGCCGGTCTAGTCGGCATGCCCCATTCTCAAGGGAATGTGATATCTATGTGGCCGGATCTTGGCTTGGCGGTCATGCTTGCTCTCCCAGACTGCCGGTTCAGCTGCAGAAGCAGCTGCGATCGTCAAACTTCGGATAGAGCGAGATGGACTTGCAATATCTGCAAGGTCGGCAGGGCACAGTCTCGCTTGCGTGGCTTCCAGACGGCGACGAAATATTTACATTGCCGAGAGAGTTGATCCGACCCAAGAAATGCGCAGGGGAGCGGACTGGGCGGCCTGCCTCTCACTGGACCACAGAGGCAGAGCCTCCTGAGTCGGAATTGCTCGGTCAGCGAACACCAGTGAGAGAGGCAACACTGATGTTCTACGCGCAAGCATGCGGAAAAAACAGGGTCAGGTCTGTAAGAACATGCATCTCTCCGCACCATGCAGCCTGCACAGCGGGGCCAACGACGACATTGAGGCCTCCAGTCTGCTCAGAGTGAGGCGCAGGAGGCTTCCTACAGTAGCCAGCTGCCCATGACTATCAGTACAGAGCTGGACGGCCGACCAGGCAAAGCAACGGGGGTGTACTACAGGGTACAGTCGAAATGCCAGGCGGTCGAAGAGGCTCGGCCGCTACTGTGTGCCAGATCAGAAACACAGAAGGGCCGACGCAGCCGACGCAGCGGCGCTTCGGCGCCTTTCGCCTTTTGTGACTTGGCCTTCCGCGTTCTCGGGTCACGCCCGCTCCGTCACCCTGCTCATGCGCCTCAGGGTTGTGTGCGTTTCCGTAGACGGCGATTGCTCGTTGGCCATTGTGTGTCGGATTCCAAGCTCTCGCTTTCCTGTCTGTGGCGAGGAGAGTGTCGGTGTGATTCTCTACTCTCACATCCTGTCCCTGCCCGTGCATGATGCCCTTTCTCACTTGTGTGCACACTTGCTTGTCCCACGCACCTGCCTGCCTGGAAGAGATCTGGATTTTGATCCGGTCCCGGTTGCGCACATACATGGGTCCATCATGCCCATTGGCACTGTGCAGTTTTGACCTTGCGCTTCGCGACCGTGCTCGCCTTGTTTCGGTGTGTGTTGGCGCACCTGTCCCGCCACTTCCGCTGCTCCGCGCTCGCCTCGACCCTTGCTGTTGCTGCTTGGCCTTCCTCATTCCGATTTCGTTTCCTGCTGCTGCTGCTGCTGCTGCTGCTCTCAGGCGAGTGGTCGGCTGGGCGCAGCGAACACCATGAGATCTCATCCTCCGATTGACGCTATTCTCTGGCCTCGTTCTGCATGCTCAGCTGTCTATATTGTGTCTATGCTTGCCGAGGTCCTGAAGGTTTGGCAAACAATGACGGGCGTACGGCCCCGTGCTCCCAGCAGGACAAGCAGTCTTTGTACGACGCCGTCATCCTTGGCTCGCCCTCGTCGCACAAACTCTCTTCTCACCTGCGGGTCCCGCCTTCCCAAACCATTTCCATCGTCTTGCCCCCTCCGGTCTCTTCAGCTGCTGTCGTGCATAGTCGTTACTCTCCTTTCAATCAACTCGCTCGCATCTTCGTCGTTGTGCTCGTCTCGTCACCACTTTCCTAATATCCACGACCTGATCACCAGCTTTCGACGTGACTTCCGACATCCCTCCGCTATCTCTCTCCGAAGTCTCTATACGATATTTACATCTGTAACCAGGCCTGAGCCTCCCTGTAGGCCAGTTGCTGTCGTTTGCCATTCTTTTCACACACTACTTCAAGACCGCTTTCGTATCACAAGACTCCCGCGTTTCGACCAGCCTTCGTCTGAATCACATCACCTAAAATTGCAGTCGATGACCCAAAATTGGGCCCGGTTCTAAGCACCTACAGACAGACCGACTCTTCTCAACTTTACAGCTTCTCGCATCTGCTCCTGCTGCCAGCCACAGACATCGCAATTCCGTCCTCCTGCCAGAAATCTATGTGTTCATAGGCCGGACGTTTCTGGCGTCAATCAATACTCTTAGATCGTGCGGAGACAATATCTCGTTCACTGTCTCCAATAGCTCCACGGCGTCTTATATCGGTGGCAATTTTTGCCGGCTTTCTTGGCAAAAGGCCTCTTGTTTACAGTACAGCAGTCCGTGCTCGTGACAATCACTTCCCGATTCTCTCTCGGAATGGTCGCTCAAAGAGATAGCAAGAAGGCGTCTGCATCTCGGGCGTCGCCTCCTTCTTCGTATGCCGCTCGTATAATGGACGAGGAGCGAACTATGCTGCCCCCCATCACAAGTCTTGGACCCAACGAGGAGCAGCGCCGGTTCGAGGACTCGGGACGGAGACTGTCCCCCTTGCCACGAGGACCTACGCGTCAGCTCGGCGACACCGACACTAGCCTCGACGAAAAGGCCCGCATTCGAAGACCGCCTTCATCAAACGAAATGCACTCGAGCGGGTCGCTCCCTCCCATGCATGCATCTGCGCATCGCGAGGGCGGATATGCCTCTCACGACGCCATGTACCCACGAACTGGCGATTCTGCATTTCACCATCTGCCACCGCCGAGACTCGAAGGTGGTCCTGGACCCGCAGGCTCCCAGTCTGCATCTTACCCGAGGGGGTCCGAGCACCGGCGTACACCCGCAGATGGTAAGTGGAACCGAGCACCGACGGATGCGGCAGACGGGCAATGGCACCCGACTAGTCACGCGCAGCGCGGATACCCGGAGCAACCTGGCGTTCGTGGAGAAGAAGCCTCGCAGCCCCCCTGGGCCCGATATGGCGACGAGCATACCGATCGTCGTTCGGAGGCATATCGAGAAGACCTTGTCCGCCGTCCAGGCTCGGCTCCTCGTGACCGTGCCGGCATGCAACCTGACATGTATGGCCGTGAGCGTGTGTTTGTCGGTGGTGATCGATGGGTTGAGGAGCGTTCAAGATACCCTGAGTCGTACGCGCCCGGTCCTTCAGCATCGTATCCTTCGCGCAATCCGTTCCCGATCGAGCCGCGCACGATGGGACGACCACTCGAGCCGGAAGCTGATGAAGAGATGCGACGGATGCGCAGGCGCGGTCCTTTCGATCGTGGATACGATGGCGCACCAGGCCCCGCCTACGATGCGATGCCGACAGAGTATGCTGGTCCGGGGCCACGCTCGGTAAGCGGCGGTGGCCCAGGCATGGGCTCGTACAGCCCACCCGAATCATCCATGTATGGCCCGGGCGCAGGTCGTATGATGGGGCCCATCGAGCCCCCCCGACCCGCCTCGGCCATTGGCGTGATGCCTGCTCCTGGTGCTGGGCCACATGCAGCGACGGGGCCGAGCTCTGCAGGACCAGGGCCCGGAGTTGGTGTCGGATCGGGCACTTCAGTTCCAGCTGCGACAGCAGCAGCCTCTGGCGCCAACACAGTCAACGCGAACAGGCGTGTGGCCCACCTTCTTTCCGAACAAAAGCGACGCGAGTCGATCAACACCGGATTCGAAGACCTGCGTCAGGCCATTCCAGCCTGTCGGGACGGACAGGACAGCAAAGCCACCATCCTGCGAAGGGCGCTCGAGTACATTCGCGAGCTTGAGAGCATCGTGGAGCGACAGCATCGGATGACAATCGAAGGCCGACACATGGGCTTTGATACGCGAAGCCCACCCGACGACCGGGACGAATACCGCCGGCTAGGACGACCCGGCGATAGCGGACGCAGGGACTATGATGTCGCCCGACGCGGAACCGGTGGAAGCGCCGGTGGTGCTGAAGGTGGACCGCGGGTGGTTGGCATGGCTAGCAACTCTTTCGGTATGCCTCGCACGGGCTCGCCGCTGGGCCGCGATCAGCACCAGCCACCCCCTCTGGCCCGGCCTTCGCAGAGGCTGCCCGTCAGCATGGAGGACGACTTCCGATCCGATGCGATGCGGGCAATGCCTACTTCGCCTCCGCTCTCGCGACCCTCATCGAAGGAAAAGATGGCCGACTCTCGCGATATGTTCCCGCGTGGGCCGACCGACGCCAAACGATGGGCCGAGGAGTCTTACGAAGACGGGCGCAGCAAGAATCGAAGACGTCTGTCTGACGGAGACCAGGACAGCCGAAGCGATTCTTCCCTTCAGAGCTCTGCTCAGAGCTCTTCCAATTACATCGCCCATAGCGCCGGCGATGCCGACAGACGAGGATTCGGAATGCCTCACGCCATTGAGCGACAAACCTCATCGCCACTGACAGCACCCATGGAGACAGGCAAACCGCGAAACTGGATTGAAGTCAATGCATGCCAAACCCGCCTCGAAAACAAGTCACTTGTTGAACCAAACGTGCGCAAGATGTAAACAATAGCCGACATCTGCAATGACAGTTTTCCTGCATCTGCCGGGACATATGTCTGAAAAGCTTAACCTTTGTCACGCACACTACATCAACCTCATGATTTAGTCGTCACCGTCTCCGTTATCGTGGATCTTGCAAAACAAAAATCTACCCGCCGATGCTCCATTGAACAAACGTATGTCCTTGGCACATAGAGCTCCACGAATCCTCGTCTTCCTGCCCTCCAACCCACCCCTTCTTATCTTTGCTGACAGCACTTGGGCTAGTATTTGTAATATGGTTTCTTTAGGTGGATCCGCTAATGTACAACCCCGTCATCTTCGGAAGCCGTGTTTAGCGTCCGAGATTTCAGATTGTAGAAGTGGTATGATCAGCAGCTCCGGCTAGAGAGATAGTCGGCATTCATTTTACATCATTTCCGTGGCTGTCAGAATAGTGTCAAAGCCACGCATGGCGAACCCTGACTGAGCATGGAGTGGGTGTCTCGAAGTACCGAGTCAAGTTCGATGTGAGGGTGCTTCATGTCCAAAGAGAAGACTCGAGTTTGCAACAAGGAAATGGTTTCGGCGAGCTCTGCGTACGAAGCGGTTGGCTTGAGGCTAGTGACGCCTAACTCGCTTCTGCCATGGCCGAAAGTTGAGCCTTGGGCTCGGCCCAGTGTTCTGAGGCTGCCTGTCAAGTACTTGCGCGTAGCCTGGCAGCTGCCTCGCTTTAGACCCGTACGACCTCTCTATTGAGTCGAACCAGAGACAGCACCAAGATCCGATGAGAATGCGGCGATACACGCGCAGATGCAGTGAATTATTGATATGTTCGCCGTTTTGATTTCAATCTATGCATGCGCATCGGGCCCAACGCCATTTGACCCAGACCACCACAGCCGTACGAGAACTGGAGAGCAAGCTCGATTGATTGAGAGGTCGCACTCATGTGCCACGCAAAGTGTACAATGTATTGGTGTGATCACAGATTTGTAATGTTGGTGGAGCAGACGGAGGCGGATACTGGGCCAGGGAGTGGCCAAACAAGCTTCGGCGTGAGCTTGTGTGTAGGGGGATCCCAGCTGAGCTCGGATAGCGGCGGAATGCCCACTACAGTACTACTGTACTGTACAGTACAGTACTGGGTTTGCAGCCATACGCCAACCCAACCCGACCCGCCGATCGGCCAGTGGGCCAGTCACCTAGGTCGCTGTCACCTGGCTGGCTCACTTGCATCTGGAAGTCGTCTTTAGCTTGTTGTGTGAGGCCATTCAACTTTGACCGGTGTCTCGGCGCGCCAAATTTGGACTTTTTCGGTGCGCGCCCCTCGCTTGAGCTTGATGTCAAGTTAATTTTCCTTTTCGCCATTTTGCTACCCCTGAGTTTGGTGCACTTGCAAGCAGCAACGCGCAGCAGAAAGTCTTTCCTCTGCGCAGACCTCAATGGTTAAGCACTTGGCCAGTGCAGGCACCCTCCCTCAGGTACGCAGGTGACGTGTGAGCAAATTCCACTTCCACTTCTCTTTGCTCAAATTCCGCTCGCGACGCACGTCGTCGTTCAACTTTGCATCCACTTGCATGCACAGGCGCAGAGAGAGAGAGAGAGAGAGAGAGAGAGAGAGAGAGAGAGGAAGAGAGAAGAGACAAAGGGGCACATCGGCAAAGACGGTATGCATGCGAAAAGAACAACACTTGCCCCTGCCGCTTCATTGTGCAGTAGCAGCCTACCGTATCGAGGAGCACTTGCAGGCTGCTGCTGCTGCTGCTGCTGCTGCTGCTGCTGCCTGCATTCAGGCGATCCACACGTTCATCCTCTGCTGGTCGCTCAGTCACCGTCACCTCGAGACACGCAGTACAGTACCATTATTGATCGACTTCAAAGCCGCCCTCTCTCTTCTCGACTCACCCCTCTCTCTCCTTCATTAGTTGGCTAATTAGCCTATTGCCAGACCGGGTCATCACATCTGCTCGTCGACCATCTCTTCCTTGTACCGAATCGCAGTCAGCAACGGTAGATTGTATCCAATCTCTCGGTTTGCAACCCAGTCGCTCGCTGCATCTACTTTGGCTGTTACTGTATTCAGCTTCTCCGCTTCTCACGATTCATCCCGGTCCCGCACCTTCATCACTGTAGTCACGCTGCGGACATTTGCACAGAACTTCTGCCTTCCACTGTGGCGTCTGATCCTCCGACACCGGCTCCAGCACAAACACCCAAGCCAACCGCTTTGATCCATGTCACGACCCTATTCGATTCTCCGACCTATCAGCTACATCACCGCAGGACCGCCGCATCCCCGCGCCCGTTTCATCGAAGCGTCGCACGACGATGAGTGATCCTCACGCAGGACAGCCTTCGCGAGCCTCAGCAACGCCCGCACCCAAGAGCGGTACTCGCCAGCCTTCTGCCGATGACCCTCACGCTGCTTCCCTAAGCACCACTCCCACTCAGAGTCAGCTCCAAAATCTCGGTCTCAACCCCATGAGTGACTTCAGATCCAACACTGGCACAGTCAAGGCTACTGCCGGAGGTCGGCCACACTCTTCGCTCGACACAGCCGTCCAGCCTCAGTCGCACTGGCAGCAAAGCTCGTCAGCCGCAATGTCTCAGTCCTCGGCATCAAGGTATCAACAGCCTTCGTCGTCTTCTTACTCTTCCTCGGTGGATCGCGATTCTTCGTCCCACGGCATCGCCACGATCGGCAGAGGTCAGCCAAATGTGAGTTTGTTTGCGTTAGTTCAGAGCTGCCACAGCCGGCCCCTAGACATGGCATCTACTGCATCCTATACCTACAATCAGTAAGCTAAGCATGAATTCTTGATCTCGTCTGCACACCACGACCTTTCATGTGATGCGAAATGCGAACAATGTGGTCTAGGCGGCACTTCTCTCAACGCCCCAGAATCGATCAGGCACGGTCAGAGAGCCGTCGCAAAGCCAGAGGTCTGTCTCGTATGCCCCTTCCGACATCGACACAATTTCCGGCATGTCCGCATCGGAGTATAGCTCAGGTGGAGAAGACGATGGCGATCAGTGGGGTCATTCTTCCGCTCAGCAGGGGCGAGGCCGCGTGCGCGACAATGCCATCCGTCAGGGAACCTCGATTGGACGTCCTAACCTTCTGGTCGACTCCACTGCTTCGGCACGGTCTGCCAGCGGACTGACGGCAACAAGTGCTCAACGAAACCGACGATCTTCGGCGACGGGGCGCGACGGCAGCAAGGCGCGTCGCCAGAGCCAGGCCTACCGTGACAAAGACTATCTCGACGGGGCCGAGGGTGATCGTTATGGTCCCTTAGACGAGGAGGATGACGAGGTCGAGCCACACGACCGTGGCGAGGAACTGGTCCGTCGACGAATGAAGGCACGTCAGCGGGAAAAGGCTTTGCGCAAGAAGGCCGAGAAGGAACGTTCTCGTCAGTCTGTCGCCTACAGCCAGACCGGCAACGCGGGGCTGCTCTCGCCGACGCTCAAGCCTAGCTCCACGTTTTTGGGACAGCGCCCCACTTCACCATCGCCGCAGCAGCCAGACCGATCCGGACGGCCCACCACCATTGTTCTGCCTCCGCCAGCCTTCGCAGGATACCAAGGAGCTGCGCTGTCTCCCGGTGCGCAGCCCGCCTTCCCTAGTCCCGGCGCCGTCGGCAGAGGCGCCCCGTACCCATCTCCGCATGGTCACATACGTCGTCCCAGTGCAAGCCAGCAGGGCAGCCAGAACCGTTTCAGTATCATGAGTCATGGCCAGCAGAGCACCGTGGGTCCGCGCAGCAGCTACAACGCTCCGCCAGCTGCTTCCGACATCGGGTTCGGAGCAAGCTCGGTCGCTGGCCGGTCAGCTACCGAAGCCAGCTCTAGCGCGGCCGGAAGCGTGCGTGCCGACGAGTCCGATATGGACCACGACGAGGAGCGCGACACCATTGCTAGCCTCGCCGATCGACGTCGACGTGATACGCTGGACGGCGATCAGACGAACGACGCCGACTTGACTGAAGACCAGACTTCTCGCGACCATGGCCGCAGCGGCGAGGCTGACAACGCGGACGGTGATAATGACGATGACGACGTAGGCGATGATGAGGTGGAGGACGATGAGGATCTTGACGACCAGGACGTCGAGTACACGCTGAAGGATCGCCAAGATGCCATCAACATCGAGCATCCGTTCGGCCTGCCTATCTGGAAGCCCGCGCTCTACAAAAAGTCACGCTCCGTCACGCGCAATGCCGAGATTGCACTGCATTCTATTCCGAGCGCCGCCGCCGAACGCCACCTGCTGCCTGGAAACATTCTGTGGACCATCTTGTTCGGCTCGTGGCTCGCTCTCACCTGCTATATTGTCTCGATCGTCCTCAATTTTGTGCCCCTTGGCGGCTCTCGGTACGCTCGTGTCATTTGGGAGTTGGCCGGCTATCTGTTCTGGCCGTTCGGCAAGTATGTCGAGGCTGAAGTTGGTCCGGACAGCGGAGATCGTTCTGCCGTTCAAGCCAAGCTTCCGAGTGCAGAGGCCGAGAGCGAGTACGTGGAGAATGCCTTCACGCCGGTTGCGGCTCGTTTCCCTCACGACCACTCGCACGTTGTCCCCTTCAACTCTCGTCCTGCGTCCATGATGCGAACCTCTCCATCGGCCGCACAAGGAGATCAGTACAGCACGCTAAGACCGAGTGAGGCACAGACGGCTGCTGTCGATGCTGGTGAATCGAGTGGATCCGAAGCACGTCGGTCGACCCCTCGCCAGTCCGAGGCAGGCGGTGGGTCCAGCCGCACCTCGCAGCAGGACGAGATGTCATCGCTCAAGGCCAAGGGCAAGGACACGGACTACGGCACGATGGGTGATGGCAGTGACATTCGAGCGCTTTCGGATCTAGAGAGGATCGAAGCCGAGCAGCAAGTGTACGGCTACGTCCAGGACGAGGACGGCAACGACGTGGCCGTGATCGACCGTTCAGGTGGTCGCACCGCCTTTGCTTTGCTCTTCGGCGTGGTGCTATTCCCGCTGATGGGTCTCGTCTGCCTCGCCTGCTGGGGCATGGTTTTCACAATTCCCATGGCCAAGCTCAACTGGGTCCTGATCAAGAACCTAGCAACTCGTCCCCTTGCGCTCCACTTCCGATCAGCTCCTGGCATCGAAAAGACGCACGACGAAGACGGAAACGAGCTCGCTGGTGCTGCCCGCAAGTTCTTTCTGCCGCTCAAGCCAGGCGAGCCAGGTCCTCGACCCAAGACGGTCGATGCCGGTAGAGTCACTCTGCAACGCCGAAGCACCATTCTTCTGTGCACCTACCGCGCTGTCGGTGGCCAGTACTACAAGTACACCGTGGGTGGTGTCAACATTCTGTTCGTCAACACTGTTCCCTTGGTGTTTTTCACCATCATCGACTTCTTCCTGATCGAGGCTTACGTCGAGCACCATGGCATCCAGTCTGGCTTCCTTGCAGTGATTTCGGCTCAATCGGTCATCTTCATGCTCGCACTAGCAAGTGTGATACCGCTGTCATACTTTATCGGCATGGCTGTAGCCAGTATCAGCGCTCAGAGTAGTATTGGTATGGGCGCTGTGATCAACGCCACCTTTGGTTCCATCATCGAGATCATCCTCTACGCCATCGCTCTGACTCAGAAAAAGGCGCGGCTGGTTGAGGGCTCGCTCATCGGATCCATTCTCGCCGGTGTGCTGCTGATGCCAGGGCTGTCCATGTGCTCCGGCGCCACAAGGCGCAAGGAGCAGCGATTCAATGCTCGCTCTGCTGGTGTCACAAGTACTATGCTGATTATGGCCATCATCGGTATCCTAACACCTACGCTCTTCTACCAGATCTATGGTACCTTCCAGCTTACATGCGAGGGATGCCCATCGGATGCTCGGGCGGGCGACACCTGGACCTGCAAGCGCTGCTTCTACGAGCACGTTCCCCCAGCCACAGATCCCTTTTTCCAGCAGAATGTCCGAGGACTCATGTACACCTGCACCGTCATCCTGGTGCTCTCATATGGAGTAGGCCTGTGGTTCTCGCTGCGAACCCACGCCTCGCAGATCTGGCAGAATCCGCAGCCGGTACAGCACGGCCATGCGCCCATCTCCACCCAGCAGGCAGTAACGACGATCCCCTCAGCCCAGCGAGCCTCTATCTACAAGCGCCTTGTACCCGCCGCAGTCATGCAGCAGCTGCTCCCGACGGTACAGGGTGGATCTGAGCAGCGCGTACCCGTCGCCGGGTCAACTGCCGGGTCCAATCCAGGCACCGTCAAGGCAGGCGGTCAGGCACGTAATGGTGCCGAGACCCACGCCGCTGACGGCCCTAGTCAGCTCAAGCTGCCCGAGACTTTCAGTCAGGAAGATTACGAAAGGGCTGTGGCACTCACCGCGTCTGCCTTCCACACTGCGTTCCAACAGCAGCAGCGTCAGGCTGATGCTGCGGGTCCAAACGACCGCAATATTCGACGTCAGTCGCTCAATGCAGCTTCGCACCATCAGAAGCACATCTCGATGCACGAAGAGGCTGAGGATGCTGGAGGACACGGTGGCCACGACGCTCCGTCGTGGTCGCGGGCCACTTCGCTCACTGTTCTGCTCAGCTGCACGGTGCTCTACGCCATCATCGCCGAAATTTTGGTCGATGTGGTGGATGTGGTCCTTGACGGCTCGGGTCTGGACGAAAAGTTCCTCGGTATCACACTCTTCGCACTGGTTCCCAACACCACCGAGTTCATGAACGCCATGTCATTTGCGATTAATGGCAATATCGCGCTGTCGATGGAGATTGGCTCAGCCTACGCTCTTCAGGTGTGCTTGATCCAGATTCCTGCCATGGTGGTATTTTCGGCCTACTACAACGCCGGGCTCTCGGACGACAGTCTGATCCATCGCAGCTTTACCCTGATCTTCCCCCGATGGGACGTGATCGCCATCATCTTTTCAGTGTTCCTGCTCACATACACATACATTGAAAGTCGCAGCAACTACTACCGCGGTACCATTTGTATCTTGTCGTACATGGTGCTGGTAGCGGGCTTCTACTTTGCACCTAACACCGGAGATACTGAAGACCCAGGCGACGACAACCGCCCGGGCTTGCTCATGGCCGGAGCGGCTACCCTGCTCAGCAGTGCCGGCGGTAGCGTAGCCGAGGCAGTCAAGTCCAAGTTCACTAGCTTCACCGTTGCCAACAGCGGTGCCTTTGGCTCCCTGCCCAGCGGACTTACACGTTCTTCCGGCGTAGCGCTAGCTGCAGCTCGTACGCACGGCCACAGTCTCGGTCACAGATTCTCGTCCACGATCATGCCTGAGCCTGCATCCGTCCCTATCCTTGGGGCCTTGGACTGGGCTTATGCGCTCTGGGCTTCGCTCTGGGCACGTTGAAGCCGCCTTTCTCATCCCAGCTCCAGCACCTGATCAGATTCCTCCTTTATTATACATATTCAAAGATACATTTTCTTCCGTGGGATTATTATAACCCTTCCGTTAGCTTTTAGCCTTTTGATCTGCATCGCTCCCTAATTCCAACACTTCTCGCATTCTTTGCTGCCCGGCTCACTCGCTTGTTCCCGCACTAGCATTCGCCCCTCTTGACGATCTCATGTTCTTATCCGCTTGCGCAATGACAATCAGATGACAATCAGATGACGCCAGACGTCTCAGCAGGTTTCGCTCAAACGCGCAGCGCTGTTTCACGAGTTGTCGAGCTTACTGCTTCCGCCACTTCCGCCACTGACTAGATCGGGAATGGAGGAGCATCCTGTCAGTGTCCAGAAAGTTGCGATGGATATACCCGAGGCTGCGTGTCTCGGACTAGCTAGTGCGAGTCTAGCCTTGTATTGCTGCCGAGCCTCCGAAGGTGGCGAAACAGTGCCAAGGAGCTAGGTTTCTGCAAGGCACGGGACCAAAAGTGCGCCTCTTGTGATCGCTACGCATCTCTTGGTCAAGCTGTGATGCAATGTGATGCAATGTGATGTGCGATTGCACGAGACAGATGACAGACTCGAGGGGGAAAATGAGAGGAAGTTGGCTAATCGCAGCAGGCTCGGTGCACCTGTGATGACGTGAAGATGGCAAAGATGGTGGAGGAAGCTCCTTTTACCGCTATAGCTAGATGGCGGTCAAGCAGCTGGCGAATCTACTCCGAAAACGTCTCCGGCTGGTCTGCGTGCGGCTCTTCACCAACGCCAAGGTAGAGACGGCGCATTTCGGAGCCCAGCTCAACTCTTCGCTTTCCCTCGATGAACTCCATTGCCTCCTTGTAGCTCTGTGGGAGGACGCGACATTCCGTGTCTCCGAGATCGAAGCTGAAGTGGAACTGATGACGGAGCACGCCGTGCAAGTGTCGCAAAAAAACAACAGCAGAATGGGGTCAGGACGGTCCTTATGCTGCACAGACAGAGGCGATGTACCAAACCACGCAGTGGAAAAGAGATGGAGGAGAACTTACAGTATTGCTCTTCTTGCGGTCGCCAGTCTCGAGATCCACGACTTCGGCCAGCACGCTTACGGCCGCGATGGAATGAGCGCCTGGGGTGTCTGGGTCCGAAGTGTACGTGATCTGGGAAGACAGTTGCAGCATGGCTCCGATCGGCACGGGGGCGTGGAACGAGAGCGCATCCAGAGACAGGAACTGTACGTGTCGATTGACCATGGAAGCTGTTGTCGTCACAATTGCAATGGGAAACGCAGACGTTGATGTTAGGAATTGACGGGACGGTCCACCGAAATGGAGCTGCAGAAATCTCAAGAGTGGGTGGAATGGATACGTACCGGCAACCATCCAGGCAAGCTCGTAAGCCGAGCGCATGAGGAAGCCACCAAAGATTTTCTGGTGGACATTGCGCTGTTGAGGGTGCATGTGCATCGTGGTGCTCAGAAATGTCTTTCTAACGGGGAAGACCTGTTTACCCTCGTCAGTTGCAGCCGGCTCGAGCCGGAGCGGGGCGCCATGAACCTCGTCGTTCTCAAACATGCCCGCCTTGAGACCTCGGACATACTGACGATGGAGGAGGAAGGCCTCTTCCTTGCTCGGAGGTACTTTTTCGAGGGAAGAGGCAGCTTCTTGTCTTTTGCGGTTCTTGTGGCTCTCGCCCATGGCAAAGAGTGCCCTTTCGGCGTCGGTGTCTGCGATGAGTGGTGCGATCTTTTGGCTTCTGAGGGTGGTCGCGTTTCGGGCGGCCATGGTAAATCGTCCCGTGAGACAGACCTTGTTGGGGCCGTTGCGCTCGTTGAGCTGTTCGATGGTGACAAAGACCTCCATGCTACTGGCGCCGACGTAGATGACGTGTCCACTGAGCCTGTAGTTTGCGTCTGCTGTCAGGGGCTCGAGGAGATCCAAACGATCGACTGATGCAGTGACAATGTAGATGGGAGCCGAAGCATCACCTGCTCGGGGCAGACTTCCGAGCGCATGCTGATACGAAATGTTGCCCGCAAGCGTATCGAGGTCCTCCAACACCTTGCCGAGTCGGATCAATCCAGACGTCGCAATGTACCGCTCCAAAAGTTCGGGGTCCTCGGTAAACGGCAGGTAGAGCTCGACATAGCTGTCCTGCATTCGTTTTGGCGTCAGGAGCTTTGCCTCGAGCTCGGGCGTCAGTTGCAACGGCTTGACCTCGGTCAAGATTGGACTCGACTCTCGAGACTGTACCTCTGTGGCCCAGCTTCTCTTTGGTGCCAGTCGAGCTGGAGTATCGCACCACGCAAGATCACGAGAGTCAGTACAGCGCGAACGTATCTGGATGACATAGAGACGCACGAGAGACAGCGCCGTGCCTCGGACTCACTGGGCATTCGAACCTTGAGCTTCTGGGGATGGTTGCCCCTCACTTCGGCCATCAGACGGTTAATCTGTCGAACATTGTCCGTCTCTTGAACGGGGGAAGCCTGGTTGGTGAGCGTGCGCTGCAGTTGCCGCTGTTGCACCAGCGCTCGGACTTGCGACCTGACCGTCCTCGAAGCTGACCGAAGCATCTTGTATGGCTGGAGTCAGGGCTCAGCTGAAGACTGAAGAACGAAGAACAGTGTTGTGGAGCGAGTTTACCTCTCGACGGAAAGTGCAGCGTTTTGCAAGCACGTCAGAGTCTTGGCACAAGGCGCACGGGCGGCTTTTATCCAGGCAGGAAGTGATGGTGGTGATGTCAGACTAAGGAACCCCTCGTGGCGTTGCCTTAACGTGGTGGTGACGTGGTGGAAGCAAGTCATAAAGAGCAATCTAGCTCGGATTCAAGACGCCAACGTGTAGAGTCAACGAGCCTCTGATACGCTCTCGCAGCAACAAAACAGGTCATCTGTCCACACCACAAGACAACACGAGGCCCATAGAGACGTGGGGAAGGGGGTGTACGATCAAGTGACTCGGAACAGCCAGAGGTGCAACACCCTTGACCCTGCGTCTGCACCTGCACCCCGAAAGTCCAAGGTGAGTGGAACTCTGGTCCGGAAACATCCGTGCACGTCCAATCCAACAACACCAAAACAAAATAGAATTATATGTTATAATAAATCAATAAACATATAAAACGAAGAGCAACGCGGGTCATTCAGGGTGTACAGTATACTGCACAGTACTACGACAGCAAGTACAGTATCTCACAAATCAAGGTCCGATTGCGCAGAACTCCAGCATCCTGTCCGACACGTCCTGCTTCTTTGCCCATCCTGTACTGTATATTCTGTCGTGCAATATCCGTTTGCGCAGTGTTGATCTCTTTGTCGATGCGCAAGCAACGCGGTCCGTCTCCCACAAGCGGCCATACCAGCTGCTCATGCTTTTCACATACGATGACATCCACAATGTCGGCACACACACACACACACACACACACCAGAACGGCAGAGAAAAATCAAAATCATGGTTTGCGAGTCAAATCCCCTTTCCAGCATGATGTGAAATCCAGGAAAGGGGAAGACGGCGGGAATCTATTGTACATATGCGCGACCAGAGAGCACCAAAAAAGCAAAAGAAAATATGGACGAGAAGCACTGAGGGGTGGGAGAGGAGCTAGACGAGAGCGACTATAGCGTCAAGTGAGTGAGCGGTGCGGTTATAGAGTGAGAGAGGAATGCAATACAAGTTACAAGAGAGACAGTGTGGGACACAAAAACAACGACAAGAGGGAGACGAGCAGCATTTTGGGTTTCGGTTTTAGAAGTCCTCCTCGAGCGAGAAGGTGTGGACGTCGCTCTGGACGCCGGTACCCTCGTCGCCATTGTCCTTGCGCGCAACACCGGCCTTTGCGTACTCTGCAACCTTCTTCTCGAAAAAGTTGGTCTTGCCCTGAAGCGAGATGTTCTCCATAAAGTCGAAGGGGTTCGAGGAGCCGTAGTGCTTCTCGTTGCCGAGCGACATGAGGAGACGGTCAGCGACGTACTCGATGTACTGGCACATGAGCTTTGCGTTCATGCCGATGAGCGAGACGGGGAGAGCATCCGTGAGGAAGCTCTGCTCAATGCTGACCGCCTCGGTGATGATCTTGAGCACCGTATCCGGGTGTGCACGCTTGCGCAGGTGGCTGAAGAGCAGACAGGCAAAGTCGGTGTGGAGACCCTCGTCACGCGAAATGAGCTCGTTCGAAAAGGTAAGGCCAGGCATGAGACCACGCTTCTTGAGCCAGAAGATCGAGGCAAACGAACCCGAGAAAAAGATACCCTCGACGGCGGCAAATGCAACCAGACGCTCGGCAAAGGTGGCACGTCGGTCGCTGATCCATCGCAACGCCCAGTCGGCCTTCTGCTTCACGACGGGGATGGTCTCGACGGCGTCAAAGAGGAACTCCCGCTGGTCGGGCTCGCGGATGTAGGTGTCAATGAGCAGCGAGTAGGTCTCGGAGTGGATGTTCTCCATCATGATCTGGAAGCCGTAGAAGCAGCGGGCCTCGGCGGCCTGCACCTCGGAACTGAATCGCTCGACGAGGTTCTCGTTGACGATGCCGTCCGAGGCAGCAAAGAAGGCGAGGACGTGGGAGATAAAGTGGCGCTCGTTGTCGTTGAGCTTGTTGTCCCAGTCGTGGAGGTCCTTGGAGAGGTCGATCTCCTCGGCAGTCCAGAACGAAGCCTCGGCTTTCTTGTACATCTGCCAGATCTGTGTGGTTATACAATTTCACAAGGAGAAGATGCAATGAGGAAAGCTCAGTGAGTTGTTCGGTGCATCGAATGCAGGTAGCGAAGGCGATCAAGACTTACCTCGTGGTATCGGATGGGGAAGAGAACGAAACGACGCTTGGACTCGACGAGCAGGGGCTCCTCCTCCTCGGGTAGGTCAACCTCGCCGACAAACTTGCTACGAACATCGTCGGCCTCGGCCTCGTCATCTGCTGGCGCGGCAGTCTTGGCATCAGCCTTCTTGCCCTTGGTCAGGAAGGCGGGCTCAGAGAAATCATCGTCGTCATCGAGAGCCTGAATCTTGGCGGCGGCCTTCTTGGATGGCGTCGCGTTGACGTCAATGTTGGCGAGGCCAGCGGCGACCTTCTTGGAGGGGGTCTCGAGGTTATGTTGTGCGACGGCCGACATTGTGGAAAGTGGTGTGGATGTGGTGGACTGTCCGGTAGGTAGACGACAAGAACCGATGAGATGAGGCCGAAGGCGGGGCTATGTGGGAGATGCGCGTGCTCTAAGCGATGCTGGTCGGTCAACGACGATGAAATTTGGTCGTGGATAGGGAAAGTGGTGATGAGAAGAGGCTGAATCGATGGGGACGAAGCGATGATGATGACTGGAGAAAAGGTAACGTTTAAGTAGTTTACACGCCGTGCGAAGCTGTGTACGCGGACAGGAAAAAGTGGTGTACAGTAGCGTATCTCGCTCGCGAAGCCAATGCAGCAAGGGGAGGGAGCAGAGGAGGAGGACCGCTCTGCTGCGCGGGCGTACAGGAGGGATGCGTCGGGTGGTGGATGCGTGTGGTGTTGCGTGGTGTGTGGATGGTGTTTGGCTGCGAACGCGTTGGAGCGACGGGAAACACGACTTGAGCTGCGTCGCGAAGGTGTAGAGACTGGCCAATCGCCGCCATGAGTAGCGAAGTGACGGCTCGTCCCTTTGGTGCTGCTGCCTCGCTGCTCAGCAATTCTTTTCTCTCACCTGGCTTTTCCCTCTTGACGCGCGGCTTGCTGACTGGCCACCGAAAGTGAAAAAAATAGGGCAAAGTCCGAAAGTGGCTGCGGTTGCAGTCACTACAAACGCTGCTGCCATTCCACCTAAAACTTAGCTAATTCTGGAAATGAGGTGCGTCGCCTGTCTCTTCTCTTGTATGCGGTAAATGAGTTTAATTGCGGACGCGCTCGTCGCGTGTGCAGCTGCCACCCACCTACTACAGTACTACAGTACATTACACCCCAGCTGATGCTCGTCGCGTTGATTGCGGTTGTATCTTTTGACTCTTTCTGGTTGTCACAACTTTCTGATCTGTCGCGTGTCCGCTTCATTCCCTTGGCCTGTCACACAGAGAAAATGATGGACGTGACGTGCACAGTGGGACGTGTCGCGAACACTTCTCCACTTCTTCCTGCTCACTTTCCCACAAGATCACATACGACCGAGTCCACGGCCATGCCGGTCGTGCAGCTCTTTGGCGTTGTCTGCATTCCAGACTGTGCCTCTCCTGCGAGTGGATTTTCGATGCTTGTGCCTCTTGACTCGGCATGCATGTCGGGCTTGTAGCCGCCTCATTCTCCGACCACGGGCAGCAACGATGTTCCTGAGGCACACTCTGCTGCCTGCCAGCCCAATCCTCTGAATGCCTCTTTGCCTGTTCGAACCACATTGTCTGGTCCGTCTGCGATGGGAAGGGCATCTGTCTGGGGAACATTGAAAGTTTACGTCGGTGTTCAACCGTCATCATCCCGCATGGGCAGCCAGCTTCCTTGGCGTGTCCTCATCTACACGATGGTCCAAAGCCAGGTTGCGCGCCCCGTGGAACGATCTAGTCCGATCTCAGACGTGATCCCCTGCGTCACTAGCCGCAGTGCGGAACCAAACCCTTCGGCGTTGCTGGATCATAGCCCGGCGACGCACACGCGTAGCGGACCCATGACCTGTCCCCCAATGCAGTCCTGCAGGCTCCTCGTTGCCCGAGGTTCTTTACGCGTGATCCTGTGTCGCGTCCCCCTTCCCTAGAAGATGTAGAGACACGCATGCTCTGCCTGGTTTCATATTTGATTTTTGGGTCTCGGCTACTGTCAGCCAGCTTCAAGATGTGCTGAGGCGTGATTTACAAGTTGCTCGTGCGGCCCGACTCGAAGGGGCAGAAACGGCCTAGTCTCGTAGGGGATGGCTGACCAGAGTTTCGCGTTCAGGCAAAAGCGCGCGCGGTGATAAGGCCGAGCAGATCTCGAGCTCAAGCGCGTCAATCAGCACAACGCTTGGAACTCGACGCGACGATCGCGGACGCCTTTGTCACTTTCGCGTTCTAGCTATATACTAGTGTATATCATTCGATGCTTGTTCATGCATGCTTGGCTGTATGGTTAAACAAGAAATCATTGAAACTAGCGTGCCCGCCATGCATCATCGGACGATGTCCGGAGTCGGAAATAAGTGCAAAGGAAAGGCAGTACAGACTGGAAGGAGATAGAGGGGTTAAGTGGGGGCAATGCAAAGTCCGAGTCTGGCCCACCTTGCCCTGCACTCGGCGATGATCCTAATCTGATCTGATAATGCACGCGCCATCAAGACAATGAGGATGCCAACACGCTCTCCCACGCGTCCGTCCTCGAGTCATCTGCCGTGCATCTGCTTCCTGGACCTTCTTATCTGATTACGGTCCTGTTTCACCCCCCCCCCTCAGTATTTCGGCCATTTGCTCGGGCTCCTATCGGTGTCCAGCTACAAGAAGTTACAACGCAAAGCGTGGTTTCATTTGTTCATGAACGTCGTGACATTCAGTCTAACATAGAGAGCAACCTCTTCCGCTATCTTGCGAACTCTCACATCCGTTCACGCGAGGACGCGTTTAGTGTGTCCGTGGAAGCTGTGTTAGACTCTTCTTCGTCACGTCAATTTTCAACAGTACAGTAGTATGTACCACACAAATAATAGTGTACCCCGTGTTGCTACGTTGGGGTTGTGATCTGCGGTCGGAATTGGTGCTCGCTTGCTCGACCTCGTCTCTACCCAGCACCATCCCACGGCACCCAGTCTACTGTCCAGTACAGTAGCAGGTGATGCTTGAGCTGCACAAGACAGGACTCCCGTCTGTCTGGGATCCAATCTGCAGGTCTGCTGTGTTTCTGTGGGGTAAAGACCGTCATAATGCCTTCTACCGCAACAGCATTACACACTAGCTCTCTCTCCACTTTACTGGTGGCCCCCCCATTCACACACACAATAGCCGGATGTTTGCCGGCCCGACGTTGGCGGCTCGCTTGCTCGGCCCTCATTCTTCCTGCGTGTGTTTGCGTGTGCGTGAGTGTACATCGTCGTAGTACGTGTGTTTGACAATTGGCCGTTTCATGCAAGCACCTTTTTCACCCTTTCTCTTTTCCCAACCAGAGCATCGTACACACTTGGTCATCATCCTCGAACTTCACTTCCTTCAGCGGCTGTAGGCCTCAGGTTGCATTTGGTGTGCCGGAGCCATCTCCAGTGAGCAAGAAAGTCTTAACGAGGAATCATCGCTGAAACGTGATATTGTCACACCTATTCGCAATCATGTCGGTACCAACTCAAAAGCAGACGTTTCGGCATACGACCCCAGACGGCTTTCCACTAGCAGCGACGTCTTTCCGTCCGACTGCGAGCAAGGATGTTCGCGCCACGGCTGTATTTGCGAATGCGACAGGAGTACAAGGTCGGTTCTACCACAATGTAGCCGCCTGGCTAGCCACACAGGGTGTGGCCGCGTATACGTTCGACTACCGCTTTTCAGGGAGCTCTTTCCCCTTGCACCGAGATCCGGTCAAGCTAGCGCAGGACGAAGACTACTTGGAAGAGGCACTGCACGAATGCCCACCGCACATCAACCTAACCGATACCTGGAGTCGAGTGGATCTCGCGTCGATCGTCGAGCTGGCGTATACAACGTACCCGCAGGTTGAGCTTACAGTGATTGGACACAGTCTAGGTGGGCACCTCATGATCGTGCTTCCACCATCGCATGTCTACGGTCCGAAAGCCAAAGTCCATCGCTTCCTCAACGTCTGTGGTGGCAACGCATACTACAAAAATCAGAATGATCCGGAAGAATCCGAGTTCGGCTTCACAGAGATCGTGGTCAAGGGCATGGCTGAGGACAGACTCTTCCGAGCTTCACACCTTGGTCTGGGCTACGACCTGCCATTCGGACCAGGCATGGAATGGATTGGATGGTATTACCATCCTCACTTTGCCTTCAACCGACCCGAAAACCTCAAGCTAGCACGAAGCCTCCAGGGACGTCCACTTCTCTACGTCGGATTCGAGGACGACGAAAAGATCGGCAAGAAGATGATGGAAAAGTACATGGGCATGCTCGACCACTCGGAAGGCCTCAAACGCAGCCTTTGGATCGACCCTTCCAAAAAGGGCTGGCCGAAATGTGGCCACGTCAATGCCTTCACCAAGTCGAGGGAGGCCGATCTACTCCCCGTTGAACATGGCGAAGGTTATGCCAGCAAACAGGAATTTGAGAACGCCATCTCGAGCCATCCTTCTCCACCCAGACCGTCGCTGGGCAAAGAAGAGACAATCTGGAAACTTTTCTTGGATTACATCTTGGGCAACGAAGTCGACTCGAGACATGCAGAACTAAGGACATGGACACCGCAGGACGAGAGAGACATTGAACAGGAAATCAGGGACGAACAACGCTCACGCGCCGAAAAGCCAAGACCCGAACAAGAGATCCTCAAGCATCTCTTGGCCCCAGCTACCAAGGCTAGACTATGACTGACTGCCTACCGCGCCGTTTGCTGTGGATGACGTGCTAATCTGGAATGCAAGGCATGCTGGACTTGTACGGCATGGAGTGCTTGAGTGTTTGATTTGAACTCTGTGCGCAAGCGAGCGCAGGCTCACATCGCGACGAGCATGCAAGCCGATACCATGACTGATGCCGTCAGATGCGTGACCCGTTGGACAAGATCCAGCCGGCTCACAAACGTCGAAGCCGCACCTGAAGAGCTGGAGTCGGGATCCGACGAAGAAGACGAGCCACCCGAGGCGCCAGCCCATGCAGCCGGGTTTCTGGTCTGGTCTTCGTTGATCCCTGCCTCGATGCTGGACATCCAGACTAGCCAAGATCTGAGGTAGTTGTCTGAGGTTTGGGTGGCCGTCGATGGTAGGAACTGGATCTGGGCTGAGGACGAGGACGAGATGGTAGTGCCGCCAATTAGTGCAGTGGCAAGGGAGTTTGACAGGATGCGTGCGTTCTTGACAGCCTGCATGAGACGGAAAACGACTTCGGGCACGGTGAGGCCGGCGGTTGTCGCTCCGTCGTTTCGCATCAGCACGAGGGGCCGGAATCCGTTTGCGTCCTGGATGGTAGAAACTGAAGTACCCTGAGGACCGAATTTGACAGAGAGGGCGAAGCCTTTGACTGCATTGTCGACGGCGGCGGTGGTTGCGTTGGGCTCTGAATCAAAGAGGTTGAATATAGGAGCTGCGTGGGGCCCCAGGAACGCTACTGACTGAGTTGTAGGCAAGAAGGACGAGGCATTGTTGGATGCCTCGCCACTTGTCGCGTTGGCGACATATGCGGGGTAGATGCTGTACGGAATGAGCTGTTCGGGACGATAGTATGCGATACTATTGACAGTGGTATTCGGGAATCGCTGGTAGATGGACGAGTGGATAAACACCTCAGCTGGTCTAGTTGGAGCAGCGAACCCGCCGAGTGCAGCTCCAACAACGACGGAATCGTTGATCCGAACAACCGCAATGTCGGCCGGGCGCACCTGCCCGGGAGCAGAGTCACCACCCGTGATCAGAAATGTGTCCCCGGGACTCGACGGGTCCCGGACAGAGATGTGGCCCGGTCCATCGTCAGCAATGCTGTAGTATGCTAGGATGCGCGATGCATTCACCAGCTGATTCACCGCCAACTGACGCGGCGTCAGTGTCGGAAGGCTGATATGCCAAAATAAGCAAGAGTCGCGAGCAGGATATGGTCAGCTACCAGAGCACCACGTACAGGGACGTGAGGGCAAGGTGTCACTCACGTTTGCGCTGCCACAGAGACGCTCAGTATACCGAGCGCCATCAACGCTGAGATTCCATGAGAGAGCATCGTATGAGGTCTTTTACCGCCTTCGTTGTCGATGTTTGCGGGCAAAAAGAGGGGAAAAGCGGAGCGGGACGAACAAACGGGGGCAATAGCAACTCACTTTATAGCCCGAACACGACCGCGAGCTGCGCAAACAAATGCGCACGGAAAGCAGCACAAAGCCTGGCAACAAGGTGGCTGAGCAGAGCAAGTCCAAGAGACAGACACGTTTGGAGTGGAAAGATCGATCGGCACACTTCCGTAATCGAATGCTTTTTCTGACAAAAGAGCCGATCAGAACGACACTATCGTTTTCACCCGTTTTGTTGAGATTGTTGAGATTGACGGAGCATTGCGATCATGTTCGGATGAGCCGAAGGCTCGGCCGTGTTTCTCGTTTCTGAGGCGTTTTTTTTTTTCATATCAAGTGGCATGAGAGTGTGTCCATTCTTCGATCGTAATGCGACCGGCTGACCCGAATGGCATGGCGGTCTGAACCACAAACTTGTTTCGGACAAATTTCCGAATCGTGACCGTCACTGCCTGCGTAGCTGCGGGACGGTGAATTCACGAATCTACACGTTGTTCGCATGGCTACAAACGCGCAGAACACAGAAGCAAAAAGGACACAAGTGTTTCTGGTTCACGGGGTCGATTAAAGGTGCAATTTCATCAGAGACAGAAATGTGAGGGTGCACGAAAGAGCATCGCGGGGTATCTGTATATACTAAACGATCCGACATGATTAGACACCAGCTGTGCAAGTCGTGAGAGGCGGTCAGCGCCCGACAGCTATTCCGATAAGGAGCGGGGACGCCGACGAGCTGTAAACCGGAGTCGAAAGAATATTTGCGGTGCCTGCATGCAAAACACAACAACCTTGAGCTTATTGCTGCTGCTGCTGCTGCTGCTGTGGCGCAGCGCCCGGCGACTGCTTCTTGGCTTGCGCCAGGTGTTGCTTCTGCGAAGATCGGCGCTCGAGCCAGATCCAGATAGGGAAGGTAAGGAAGATAGTTACGAGCCAAGCCCAGAGGATTCCCATGTACTTGAGGATCTCGACGCGCTCCCCAACGTCAAAGATGACCTTGTTGTAGATAGCGCGAATGTTGTAGAAGGGCATTGCATATCCGTAGCGGTAGAAGCTGGGGGAGAGCTCGATGGGCAGATTGGCAACCGAAACGTTGATGACGATGAAGAAAAGGAGCGCAAAGCCGATGAATTTGGGACCTGCAAGCGAGATGAAGCACTCGGTCACGAGGCCCAGCACGCACATGCCGACAAATGTGACGCTCCACCAGATCATGAAGCCCGCTCCGTAGCTAAACGTTCGGCCGAACGGCAGCTTGAACGGCACATTGAGCAGCGAGATCATCAGCGAGATAAAGATGTAGCAGCAGATGGGCACCAAGATGCGCATGGCAACCAGCGATCGGAATCGAAGGAATGGCTGCAGCGGCTGTCGAGATGCGAAGTTGGCCATCGTTGCATTGAATGCCAAAATGCAGAGGTAGATGAGGCCGACGACCAGCACCGCGATCGCCACTGACACGTCGTAGGGGCGCAGATCGCGACTCAGCACTGCAATGGGAGTAGCAATAGTCTGGGGCGCATTGGAAAGATTAATAATGGCCGTAGCGTTGGAGCTGATAGACGAGAGATACTCACGAGCCAGCGAGCTGCCGAGCTGGACAATAGCCGTGTTGAGGATCTGCATTGCTGGTGCGGTGACAACAGAAGGAACAACCTGGAAGTTGCGAGCGGTTGCGTACGTCATCGACACGACAGAGCGTGGGTTCCAAGACGCATCACCATTGGCCCGAGCAGACTGCAGTGCCGCTGTTGCGCCCTCGGCTACATCCACCACGACCCAGGTGGAGAGCTTGTTGGTTACCTGCAGGTCGAGATCATCCTGCGTGGGATACAGGTTGGGGTCGACCGAGAGCCAGGTGATGTGCGGCTTAGCGCCGTTGTTGGCCGCGAGCAGCGCTCGTTCGATTGCGGTGCCAATCTCGCCAGAGTCGCGATTGATGATCCATCCGGTAAGGTTGGGCGAGAGGTCGATCTCCTTCCACACGCTGCCCCAGTAGATCGAGACGGCACACCAAATGAAGATGCAGATGATGACGGTAAAAAGGACCATGACTTTCAGGTACTCGCGACGCTGCGTGGCCAGGCGCGGGGACCAGAAGCCTTCCTGTCCAAGCCGGGGCGCCTGTCGGGCTGGAGAGACGGCGCCCTTCTCGGTCGGTTGCGATTCCATGTCCTGGTGTTCCTTGTTTGGGCTTGTGGAGACGGCGGTGGTCTGGTTCCCAGGGTGAGAGCGGTCGGATGAGGAAGACATGCTTGGACGTTCCGTAGGGTTATGTGCCGAGGAGGCAGCCGCAGACATGGGCAAAGAAGCGAGACCGTCGAGAGGTGTCCTTTCGACTTGAGCTTGATCCGGGGCAGGTGTTTGGGTGGATGCGCGTTGTGTACGAAGGGGCCACGAAGCTGCCTGCGCGATACGATATAGTGAGAGACACTTCGAGCCGGTGTGGGTTCTGCAATGAGCGGATGGGGAACGTGGCTAGGGTTGAGCTGACTGTGAATACCGAATTGAGAAGACGATCGAGGTAGCGAGTGCGAGGGATGTAAAGATGTCTGCCGTAGTCTTGAAAAACTGATGGGTTGATATATGAACGACGTGGCGTGCAATGGAAATGGGGGGCAATCGATGCATCTGTCAAGAACTGATACCAGGGTCTGAAGAAGGCTTCTTTGCTGCCGAGGCGGGCAGAGCGTAATACGGAAGGATTCGATGAGACACCCACTGAGTAAAGCATGACGCTGTGTGGTGGACCGGTCAAGCTACGGCATGAACGACGCGAAAAGGCCCCGAACAGAACCGAGCTCAGAAAAAGGAGGCAATACCCGCGGGGATAGGCGTTTGGGGCACCCAAACAGCGTTGACAGCGTGGCTACGAAAGATCAAGGGCCGCAGGCTACAGGACAGGAACGCAGAAGAAGCTGTTGCGCATGACTGCCCGGACCTGGGGATGACGGACATGCCAAGGGCATGAGTGGAGCAGAGCAGGCCCACCACATCCCAAAAGTCCGAGGTGGGCTGCGGAACGGGACACAATAAATTGCAAAGCCAAGGCGTGCTTCTTGTTCGCCGCGGCGAAAGCTGGCTGGAGCACAGTCAGGCCGACCAGAATAGCCCGCATGCGCATCATCATCGATCCAGCACCACAACACAACCCAGCCGTCGCAGAGTCCAGCGGTTAAATGAGCAGATCGCCGGTATCTGCCTCAACAGCCGTTTCTCGCCCATTCTCCGAGAAATACTGGCTGTAATTTAATAACGGTAATATGAAAACAACACCAGAAGCGGGATGATGCGAGGCGCATCGGCGTGCATTTCCGTGGAGTCCCACGAGTTGACTGATTAAGCCGCACCGTGCTCCGGCCTTGCTCGCTTGTTTGGCTTCTCGCTTTGCGCAGCTTCGATCTGGCCAGGTGAGCATTTGCAGACGCAAGTCCTCAGTCCGACCGATGAGGAGGACCCAAATCACAAATCAGGTCGGTCAAGGAAACGACGCGTTCCTCGTTGAACATGTTGATAATGGCTACGACGTTGAGTAGGAGTGCCGCAACATATTGCTAAATGCACTTCTCGGGCGCTTTCCGTCAAGGCTACGTCGTCCTATCTGACCCGGTCTCGACAGAGAAGGCATTCCCTCCTTGTCAGGCCCACACAACGAGCAAAGTGCGATCAACGATACTGGTGGCCAGGCGTGAGACGGAGTTGAATGGACGAGGATTCCGAGGAGATACCAGTCAACTGTATTGCAACTGGCCAAAGAGGTGGGTTGCAGACGGGAAGCGGGAGCGCCTGTGGTCATCCAAGCTGACCAATGTAATCGTGGTGGCACGCGGCTACAGTAGTGCCTTGTTATTGTGTTGAGCACGCGTTCCGCGACCGGAAAAGCCGCGGGCATTTTATGTGTACAGTATTTTGTCGGCGTGGCAGATTTCGTGGTATGGGGCCTGTACCTTCGGGCCTAGGCTTTCATGCCGTTTAAAGTGTTCTGACAGCCAGGCGTGGCCTAATAATCTCAAGGAACAATAACTGCATCTCCGCGAACAATCCGTGTTGCCATCTCTCGCTGGACAATGTCGCACATTAAAGTGTCAGAGGTCAACTTTCGGACCCACGTACTGTACTGATTCGGATCGGCGAGATGATGGGATCAATTTTATATGAGTTTCACGTGGTTAGTTCTGTATCGCCGTCCCTTCCCAAGGCCCTGAACCATAATCGTCCCATTCAAGCTTCCATGAAGAGGATTGAATGAAGGAGAATGACGGGTTCAACCGCGGACATTGCCCTGTTCTATTCTTTCTTCCGCGTATCACTTCGCTGAAACTGTCGTGCTTAGTATGCTTGCTCCGTGGACCCATTCCTCTTTATCGGGTTGGTGTTCTGGGACCCTTACGCATCCCCCGAGCCCGTTGCCATTCCACCGTTCCATCACTCCGAGTGAGACGCCTGTCACTTTCTCACGAAGTCACAGACAGCTTGAGCTGATCGGACACTGCCCAAGATCGATGAACGAAAGGATGAAAAACAACTCTACAGAGGGACGTGTGCGTTCACACGTGATCTGATACCACCCCTACGAATAAGATCGTGAAGGCTACTGGTAAGGATCGGCGATATAGAAGAGTTTCGGCTTTTGCCTGACATCGCTGCGCCGAGTTCCGGCTCATTGCCTCCAATTCTACCAAGTACAGTATCTCTGTCGGCACCACTCGAAAGACACCAGGATTTGTCGACGCCGATGTCAAGAGGAAGGATGAAGTAACTGTATCGATTGTACATAAGGTAAAAGGAAAAGTCTACGCCAAGTACTGTACTACATCTTATTTGTCACTGATCCAAATTGGCGGCGGTCGAGCCAAAGGCAGGCGTTAGCTGTCCGCGTGAGCGGAATCGGGAGCAAATCGGAAACCCACACGCCGATTTCGAACCTTTGTTTTCCAGTTTAACAAACTGAGTTTGAATAAATGCGGGAGCGGTAGGGATTATTATAGTCTAACACCAGCTTCAAACTCATGTGTATTTGCCAGCCAGGCCTGCGTGTTGGTACGTGTGTTGGAGTCGGGCGTGGGACGTGCCTCGAAGCACGGTCGGGCTCCCCGAGGGTCCCGCGCTGCCCACTTTTTACAACTCAAACGAGCTCGGAAAATACACACACACACACATACACATACACATACACACATGCAGGCTACTGTAGTACAGTAGTAGAACAGTACGTACATGCAAATTGACCTCGTGTAAAGAGAGAGACACACAGTACTGTACTGTAGTGAGAAACACAGACAAAGAAAGCAACCCGCGCCCGCCTCCGTGCGTGCGTCTTCGGCACGGAATCGCGGCCCAGGGTGCCTTTAATTGCAGCCTGTTGCTCAATGCACTTTTGAGTCTTCTTGGCAGCATCCCTCTGCACGCCTCTCTCAGTTTGCTTTTGGTGAGTTGTTCTGGATGCTGGTCGTGCATCGACCAACACCATCCCTTCGCCTTCCACACTACACTTGATCGCGCTTCCGCTACGATATCTGTCACAAGCCTACCGTGTCTGCTTCCCACTACCATTGAGCGAGCAGCATCCGCAGTCGCAGGGGCCAGGGGCCTTTCTAGTCATCGACACGGTGGACATCGAACCCGGTATAGGAAAGTTTACCACCGAGCAAGGGCAGCCACACTGCCTATATCAACTCTGTGACTGGCGAATAGCCGAATCAAGACCGACATGGAAAGCCCTTTATCAAAACAGACCGAGGTTTTGGCCGGGCCTGGAGCGCCCGCAGACGAAGCAGCCACAGCTGCCGCAACTGACGTGGACGACACCACCACCATCACAGCTGAGAGCAGCACCGAAACTGAAGCTGGAGCACAGCACACTGCAGCGTCAGATGAGATCGTCGGCCGATCGACGGAAGAGGCCGTACCCGAACCACCTTCCAAAAACGAGCACGAGGACGTGCCCGAGGACGCGCGGCATCTGGCACAGTCCGAGGCACCCGCAATTGAGCAAGAGTCGGCATCTGCGCTCGCTTCTGAGCCAGCACCGACCCCTGTATCCAAAGACAACGCCGCGGCTGCTGCGATTGCAGAAGATGCTGTGCCTGCAAACTCCGCTGAAGCTGTTAGTGCGAGCTCGAGAGCTGCATCGGCCGCCGATGCACCTACGCCCCCTGTAGCCAGCTCGAGAGCTAGCATTGCCCAATCACGTCGCTCGTCTTCCGTCTCTACAACGGCAACGGTGGCCACGACGGTGCACTCGCGCTCGAGTCTCAAGAGCCTCAACAAAGGCAGTGCCGTCTTTGTCATTACTGCTCTCGAGACCATTGCAGCTTCCAAAGAGGCGCGCAAGGGCAAGGAGCTCCGTGAGGCCACCGCACGCGCCCTTGACATGGTCAAGGCAGCCGCAGCCGGACCCAGTGCACCTTCATCGGAAGCATCGCAGGCTAATGCTGTGCTCGATCCCCGCGTAGTGTTTGAGCCGCTCGCTCTGGCTTGCCGCACGCGCAACAACAACCTCACCATCACAAGCCTAGACTGCATCGGCAAGCTGGTCAGCTATGCTTTCTTTGCTGAGGACGACCCCGTTCAGGCCGCTAGCGCTTCGATTGCTGCAGGTCAACCACCTCAGACGCTGGCCGACTTGGTCACCGAGACCGTATGCGACTGCTACACCGAAAACCTTGACGACAAGGTGGCACTCCAGATCATCAAGGCGCTTCTCGCCTCGGTGCTGTCAACCACGGTCCACGTCCACCAGTCAAGTCTCCTCAAGGCCGTACGCACGGTCTACAACATCTTCTTGATGAGCAAGTCTCCCGCCAACCAGACAATCGCGCAGGGCAGCCTGACTCAGATGGTCCATCACGTCTTTGCCCGTGTGCCCCGCAGCACTATTGCATCCAATGGCCTTTCCAGCTCCAGCAGTATTGCCGATATCGCCTCCTCGCGCAGCAATGGAACGCATTTCCGCTCCAATCCATCGATATCCGCAGGACGGTCTCACAGCGGCGCCGCATCGGCCGGTGCGGGTGATGACAGCCATGATGCAATTGTAGCCAAGGGCGAAGAGACGGGCGACAGCACCGTGCTCCAAGGTGACGATGGGGACGCCGAGCAAGTAAACGAGGAGAATGAAGCTGACGGCAAGCCGGCAGACGCAACGCGAGTTGGCAGTGACGAGAAGATCACCTTGCAGACGCTCGAGAATCGCAAGTCATTTGAAGGCGCCTCGGAGCGTGATACGGCCGGCAGCCTCGCGAATATGAGCACTGCTGAACTCTTTGTCAAGGATGCCTTCCTGGTGCTGCGCGCACTCTGCAAGCTCACCATGAAGCCGCTGGGTGCCGAGAGCGAACGCGACCTCAAGTCGCACGCAATGCGTTCCAAGCTCTTGTCGCTGCATCTCATTCTGACAATCATGAAGTCGCACATGCCCATCTTTACCGACCCTGCTGTCATAATCCATAGCACCACAACCGGAGAGCAGACCCCGTTCGTCCAAGCGGTCAAGCAATATCTCTGCCTCAGTCTAAGCCGCAATGCTGTCAGCAGTGTCAACCAGGTCTTCGAGATCAGCTGCGAGATCTTTTGGCTCATTGTTGACGGCATGCGCACCAAGCTCAAGAAGGAGATCGAAGTACTGCTCAACGAGATCTTCCTGCCCATTCTCGAGATGCGAACTTCGACCGCGCGACAAAAGTCGATTCTGCTCGGCGTGCTGATTCGTCTCTGCCAAGATCCACAGGCGCTGGTCGAGATCTATCTCAACTATGACTGCGACCGATCCGCGCTCGACAACATCTACGAGCGACTCATGAACGTCATTTCAAAGATCTCACAAACGCACGTCTCACCAAACGCCGCCGATGCCAAGGCCGACCGTGAAGGCGGATCGTCATCCTCGCTGCAGCGATCCAGCGGTGCCGGCCCTGCCATTCCGCCAAGCCTCAGCACGGCCACCGCAGGCGATCTTGCCGGCAGCGATGGACTCTCGTCCTCATCCGCCTCGTCCATGGCGAATCAATCGGTCGAGGCACGTCTGAAGCGCCAGAGTCTGGAATGCCTGTGTTCGGTGCTTCGATCGCTGGTGATCTGGTCGAGCCGGGCATCAGTTCCACAAGAGACGATTCTCAACGGCGAAGGCACTGCATCGCCGCGGGCAAGTGAAGATGTGCGGATTGGGAATGAGACAGTCACCGTGGATGCCGAGAATCTAATGGACACGAGCGGGACCGCCACACCGAACCTGGGTTCGACGGGCATTGCCGCCGAGCTCAGCCGCGGACAGACGCCCGAGCTGCAGGACGACCCCAGCCGCTTTGAGAACGCCAAGCTGCGCAAGACGACGCTGCTCGAAGGCATTCGCAAGTTTAACTTTAAGCCCAAGCGAGGCATCGAGGACCTCACCAAGAACGGGTTTATTCGATCCTCGGATCCTCAGGATGTGGCCCGCTTCCTGCTCTACGCGGACGGTCTCAACAAGGCTCAGATCGGAGAATACCTTGGTGAAGGTACGCCCGAGAGCAACGCCATCATGCACGCTTTCGTGGACCTCATGAACTTCGAAGGCCTCGGCTTCACCGATGCGCTTCGGCGCTTCCTCCAGGCGTTCCGTTTGCCCGGTGAGTCGCAAAAGATCGATCGATACATGCTCAAATTTGCCGAGCGCTTCTTTGCCGGCAACCCGACGGCGTTCGCCAACGCAGACACGGCCTACGTGTTTGCCTATTCGGTCATCATGCTCAACACGGACGCGCATAACCCGCAGGTAAAGCATCGCATGACGCTCCAGGACTTTATCAAGAACAACTCGGGTATCGACGACGGCAAGAGCCTCCCCGAGGCGTATCTTCGTGCCGTTTACGACGAGATTCAGAACCACGAGATCAAGATGAAGGACGAAGTGGCCGCGCCGGTCGGTGTTCAGTCGTCTGCTGGCGGCCTTGCCAGTGCTATTGCCACTGTCGGACGCGATCTCCAGCGCGAGGCTTATGTTCTGCAGTCGGAGGGAATGGCCAACAAGACCGAGGCACTCTTCCGGACCATGGTGCGCGCGCAGCGTCGTGTAGGCCCGCAGCAGAGGGCTGCCGCTGAGCAATTTTTCTCGGCCTCACACTTTGAGCACGTGAAGCCCATGTTTGAAGTCGCCTGGATGCCGTTCCTCGCTGGTATCTCGGGTCCACTGCAGGAATCCGACGATCCTGAAGTAGTCGAGCGCTGCCTCGAGGGCTTCCGCGATGCCATCAAGATCGTCTCGTTCTTCGGTCTCGAGTTGGAGCGCAACGCGTTTGTCACGACGCTGGCGAAATTCACCTTCCTCAATAACCTGGGAGAGATGAAGAGCAAGAACGTCGAGGCGATCAAGACGCTTCTCGGTGTCGCACACAGCGAGGGCAACTACCTCAAGGGCAGCTGGAACGAAGTGCTGACATGTGTCAGCCAACTCGAGCGCTTCCAGCTCATCAGTGGCGGTGTTGACGGCCGACAGCTGCCGGAGCTCGGTCGCCGAAATGCGTCCGTTTCCGGTGCCGCAGCGACGCCCAACGGCGCAAAAGCGCGTCTGCAGTCGATGCCCAACGAGGATGTGGTGCAGGCAGGTGCCTCGACCGAAGTCACGGTGGCGTCCGACATGGTTTTTTCTTCGAGTGCCTCGCTCTCGGGCACCGCCATCGTCGATTTTGTCCAGGCGCTCTCAGACGTTTCGTGGGAGGAGATCCAGTCTTCAGGCTTGACCGAAAACCCACGTCTCTTTTCGCTCCAGAAGCTGGTCGAGATTTCGTACTACAACATGGGCCGTATCCGTATGGAGTGGAGCAACATTTGGGCCATTCTGGGTGAGCACTTCAACATGGTCTGCTGCCATCCTAACCCGAACGTGTCTGCCTTTGGTCTTGACTCGCTGCGCCAGCTTGCCATGCGCTTCCTCGAGAAGGAGGAGCTGCCACATTTCAAGTTCCAGAAGGACTTCCTCAAGCCGTTCGAAATCACCATGCAACGCAACAAGGATCCTGAGGCCAAAGAGATGGTGCTCCGCTGCCTCGAACAGATGATTCAGAGCCGTGCCGACAACATTCGCTCCGGTTGGCGTACCATGTTTGGCGTTTTCGGCGCCGCCTCGGTGGCACCGAGCGAACGCGTCTCAGCTTATGCCTTTGACCTCGTGCGTCAGCTAAACGCCAAGCATTTTGGCGCCGTGATTGTCAACGGTTCGTTTGCCGACCTCTGCATCTGCGCCACGCACTTTGCAAAGGCCAACAAGCAGCGCCTCAGTCTGCAGGCCACCGAGCTGCTGCGCGGGCTTGTTCCGGCGATGCTCGACGCCAAAGAGTGTCCCATCGAGGAGGGTGGCGACCCGGGTCCCGCGGCTCTCACGCCCATGTCGGACGATCCCATGGTGCGCTTCTGGTTCCCAGTGCTTTTTGCATTCTACGACATCATCATGACCGGTGACGACCTCGAGGTGCGTCGAGTGGCACTCGACAGCCTCTTTTCGATCCTCAAACAGTACGGACGAAGCTTCCGACCCGACTTTTGGGACACGGTGTGCCAAGAGATCCTCTTCCCCATCTTTGCCGTGCTGCGCTCGCGTCAGGACGTGACGCGCTTCAGCACGCAGGAGGACATGAGCGTGTGGCTCAGCACAACACTCATCCAGGCGTTGCGCAACCTGGTCGACCTCTGGACCTTTTACTTTGAGACGCTCGAGCGCCTGCTTCCCGGCCTTCTCGACTTGCTCTGTGCCTGTATCTGCCAGGAGAATGACACGCTGGCTCGCATCGGTACAAGTTGCCTGCAGCAGCTCCTGGAAAAGAACGTGCGCAAGCTCTCGCTCGAACGCTGGACCCAGGTGGCCGACACATTCCTGCAGCTGTTCAGGACGACTACGGCCCACCAGCTGTTTGACCCGGTGCTCCGGGCCGACCAGGCAGCTGGGTCTCCGACCAGCGCTGAACCAGGGTCTGCCGGCGGCGCCAACGGTTTCCAGCGTCCCAATCCGCTCAGCCCAGGCCCGTCGAACTCGCAGCTACCCGGCACGTCGGAAGAGGAAGGTGCAGCCGCACAGGCCTCGGCTCCAGCGCCGGCAGCCACGCCGATACCGACAATGACGCCCGCCGAACGCCGTCGTGCATTCAAGCAGATCATTGTCAAGTGTGTATTGCAGCTGCTGCTGATCGAGACGACACACGACCTGCTGCAGAACGAGGAGGTGTATCGCACCATCCCGGCCTCGCAGCTGCTTCGGCTGACGTCGGTGCTCGAAGACTCGTATCTCTTCTCAAAGCGGTTCAACGCGGATAAGGATCTGCGCGTCGCGCTGTGGAAGGTCGGATTTATGAAGCAGCTGCCCAACCTGTTGAAGCAGGAGTCTTCGTCGGCTGCCACCCTGATCCACGTCCTGGTTCGAATGCATGCTGATCCGCGCGAAAATCACGTCGCACTGCGCGAAAAGATCCGCCAACGGCTTGTTCCGCTCGGCTACGACATTGTTAGCGGATACTTGCCGCTCGATCCTGACACGCAGGCTCGAAACATTTCGGCTTGGACCCCCGTGGTGGCCGAGGTGTTTGACGGGATCTGTACGTTTGACGATGGCACTGCTGCTGCGCCAGGAGCAGGAGTAGATGCAGGAGAGAACGGGACAGCCTCGAACCCAGCTAACGAGGACGCCAAGGTGTTTTCTCGACACTCGTCCGAGTTCTATCCCCTGGCCGTTGACCTGTTGGCTAAAGAACCTCTGCCACGTGAGATCGCCGTCGCTCTGCGCAAATTCCTCTACAAGGTCGGTGTGACCCGTGGCATGATCGACGAACAGCGAGAGGCCCAGCGCAGGAAAGCTATCCAGGACGGCAAGGAAAAGGAGAAATTGCTCGGCGAAGGTCTGCGTCGCTCGTCAAATCCGCCTCTTCCTCATCCTCCCACAAACCGGGGCTGAGTTGGCCTCATCTGCCTCTTCTCCTCCTCCTCCTCCTGCCCTTTGCTTGCCGCAAGTGGCTCACATTATCGCGTCAAGTCCGGCTACGCGCCGTCAGTATCGGTCTTTACTCGTCAACTGTAAATATGCAAAGCTAGTAGTACCATGGGGTTTCGTGAGATTCACTATATTTCCCACTCCTTTTCATCGCAGTCTGTCTTTCTCACGTCTTATCGCTCTGTGATCGCGCGCCACGAGATGAGTATACGCGCATAACTTGGGCCAGAGAGATCTAGATAGAATCGACTATAGCATGGCTGGGAATCTACAGGCAGAAAGTGAAACCAGACTAATGGACGATATTGTCGAAACAAGATGATAAAGGATGGTCCGGCGTGGCTAGATGCGGCATCGATCCCACCACTTGTTGTCGTTTCTTCGAGCCTGGGCAGCGAGAAAGTTGGCGAGTTTGCAGAATCCGTCTTTGCGCTTATCGCACTGTGGGAACTGGTCTAGGGGGACGACTGCGTCGTTGAGTTTAATTCGCAGCCAGCTGTCGTCGTCAGAAGAGTTGCTATTCTTGTCGTTATTACAGTCCCACACCTCCACCACGAGTCGAGCGGCAAAAGGCACGAGTTTGGAGGTGACAAAGTTGCGGGAAGCCTTGTCGGCGTTTTCTGGAAGTAGCGTCTCGGCGAACTGCGGGAACGACAAGGTAGCGATCACCGACGTGATGGTAGAGTCGTGCGTAAAGTCGACGTAGAAGCGGCGGTCCAGAGGGAAAGTAAGCGGGTTGGAGTTGAGTGTGGCATTCTCGCTCGTCTGGGTAGATGCATCCCAGGGCTTGCGCTCGAGTCTGGAAACCAGCTCGTTGACCCAGCCAAGGCCATACGCCTGTCCCAGAGGCGAAGTGGGTCCGTTGGTATTCATAAAGCGCAGATCCCACGCATACTCGTAATCCAACCACTCTTGCTTTGTAAACAAGCCGCAAAAGTCCGACACGCCAAACGCCACGGTGTCGTAGGAGCACATTTGCTGCATCCCAAACAGCAACCTGGGCGTCAGCGTCGCACCACCAAAGTCGGGACCGAGACGAAGAACCGCATCCTGGAGGTAGTTGTCTGCCCACTGGTCTGCAAGTCTGCCACCAGGAGCGTTGCCGGGGCGCGACCAGCTCGGACAGGCAAACTCGGGTGCAGTGGTGGTGTTGAAACCATTGTTTTCGATCTGGATCTCAAACGAGGTCGAGTTGGCCCATTCGGCACCAAAGAAGCCGTTGAGCCAGGCTAGGCCGGAGTCGACGATCCGCTGTTGGCTTCCGGCACGTGCAAACAGGGTCTTGGACTGACCGTTGATGTCGGGCTCGGCCGCATCGTCGGCCACAAGCTTACCGTACAGCAGCGCAGCCTTGGCTCCCGAGTCGTAGAGTTGCGCCCGTCCAACGGGAGTCAACAGCTCTTCACCGACTCCAAACTTGTACTGGTTGAGGAACTCGAGGCGGCCCGTGTACCGCAACGTGGGATGGTCGCGGAGAAAGTCGCGCAGCACATCGGGTGGTCCGCCTGCAGTGGGGTATCGCGCACCATGTCGGTGCAGCATATGCGCCTGTCGAAGCGTGCACGAGCCTCCAGAAGACGATCGTGGCGTGCCGGCATACGTGGCATCGTCCACGCCCCAGCCCGAAGAAGAGACGTAAGGCGTCAAAGGCCCCATGTGTTCAAAGGGATTGAAGGACGAGTCCTGGAAGCCTGGAATGGTGGTCTGGATAGGGGACGATCCAATCGTCTTGGTTGGCGCCGGCGCTGTTTGCGTCATGTGCTCGGCAAAGTCAGGAGCCGCTCCAGTCGTATAGAAGCCCGGGTAGCCGACCGGTTTGTTGAATTCGAAGGGCATGCCGCCGACGATGCCACCGCTGCCGCTACCGCTACCGGTAGCGCCGTACCACTTGTCCCCCATGTACTCGTACCACTTTTTCGGATTGGTTCCAACCTGGGGACCAAACGCAAACACAAAGGCGCCGACCACCAGTGCAAAGCCTCCGACAATAGCAAACAGGCGGACGCATCGAACGCGCTGTCTTCGCTTCTTCTGTGCTGTGGTGGCAGATACGCCAGCACCTCTGCCGCTGAAACCTGGTAGTGGGAGTTCGCCCTGCAGCAGGCCGCGGAACCATTTCGGTCGTCCGGTTTTGTCGATCAATGTAGAGCTGTTGGATCCTTCCAGTGTGCCTCGAGCCGGCAGCTTTTCGGCTCGCTTGCCACCGTCGTCTTCCAGGTCGTAATTCTCATCCAAGTCGTCATAGGCATCGGTCACTCGCGCCTGCAGGTCATTACCACTTACACCCGATCCGATGCTCTGGATCCTCTGACGACCATGCTCGTCGGTAGACATGCGGTGCAGAATCAGCGCCTCGGCCTCGACATCGTCATCGTCCGAGTGTCGGCCTTTTGACGCACCTGCCGCCATGGTTGGTAGTATCTAGATTGAAAGCGACAGCAAGAAGGAGGTGGTACTGCGATGTAGCGTGCGGCGGCTTGGTGCTCCTGTTTATCGATGTGTGTGTGTGCTCTGGTCGTATGGTGCCAAAGAGCGCAGCGCAATCGCTGGATCTAGTGATACTGAAGTCAGCGTCGAAGCAGTGCAGTTTTAGGCGTTGGAGAGTGATGATACCAGATGGGATGGCGTAAGAGGTGAACCGAGCGAGTGAGTTAATGTGTGCAAGTGAGGCGCGGAGCAGGTGCGGTTCAACCTGCAGGGTTCTTCGGGACCCTTTTCTACCTCCGACCGGGAACAATCAATCACTACCACTTTATCAGTTCAGCCATTGTACTAATACAGTATATTCACCACCAGAAATAAAAGATAGGAAACGCGCCAAAATACAGAAAAATAAGTCAACGAAATTGGTTGAAAATGCATCTTTTCAGCGCTATCGTCAAAACACACTACTTGAAGCACACACACTCAAAAGGACCTCTTATGGACTCTGCAGGCTCTCAGAATAGAGAAAAAGAAAAAAAGGGGTATCGAATCAAAAAGCAAACTAGGACCTAGATGTACAAGAAGCGAGTCACGTGTCAAGTATGCTACGCCTCGCCGAGGATGGCCTCGTTGAGCTCCACAAGCGGTGCCAATTCGCGCGGCTCGACCAGCTGGAACTCGGTGATGAAGAGCAAAAAGTGGCGATACGACGTGTTCAAGTGGGCTGGCGAAAGCAACGTGCGGTGGACGCGCAGACAGAAAGACAAAGCATGTCAGCAATCGGGCTCGTTGCGTGCAGGTCCGGGCTGGACAGCTTGGGTTACATACCTTCAATGCTGAGTGCGCAGACCTGGGCAAAGTGATGGTTGTAGATGTGGGCATAGATTCGGAATACTCGTCGCAAGATCGACTTGATCACTGCTGAAAAGTTCTTGGGGAATGGAACACCTGTATAGCCAAAGCAGAGCCGAGCAAAACCGTCCATCGAAATAACCCAGCTTCTTACCGTCAGCTTCAAGCTCTCTGGGCAATAGCATCACTGCTAGAAAGGAAAACCAAGACCTCGGTGAGTGAGGCGAAAGAGACGTACCGACTCGGCTGGGAAAGACCTCCTCGTCGTCGAGCTGCGACTGGACCCAGTTCATGAGGCAATCGACGTATTCGGGTGCCGACATCTTTGTGGGTCGTCGGTATAGTGCCGAGTTTGCATCCTGCCAGTGGTACTCGAATCGCGGCCCAGCGCACATAACGGGGCACTGGCGTCCAAAAAACGTGAATTGAAAAAAAAGACCAGAAGCAATTCAATGTCAAAAGGTCGATTCGGGAATTGTGATATGAGTTTGTGTTGCAGGAGGCACACTTACCTCTGTTGGCGTGCAGAACTCGGTGATGGTGCCGTAGAGCATGTTGACGTGATTGAAGAAGTCGACAGCTGCACATGAGCAAGCGGGTGCAAGACGAGATCCAAATCATCAGCATGGCTCGAGTTTGCCCGTGTCCGAATGCCAAGTACTGTACTCACTGTTGACTGCAAGCCATTCGTTGAGATCCTCGCCTTCGGGCAGGACTACTGCGAGACGGAGATTACCGCTTCCCAGGGTGGCCTCGGCATAGCGCTTGAGCTGGTACTGCTTTGTGCCTTCAGGAATGTTGCGCTTTGGCTTGAAGGTTCGAGTCTTGGACAGACCGAAGAAGGACGACATCCTATTTACTGGCTGGCCGACTCGGGTCGCGCTTGGGTAATGGAAGTATGTTTGAATAGAAAGGGCGCAAAGAAGATTTGCTGGCAATGTGTGACTTCGGTGGACAGCCGATGTGATGATGGTGAAGACGGTCTGCTGGTACAGTAGTCGATGCAAGATGTGCGTGTTGGATGCCGATTTGAGTTGACTTGATGGATCGGCAAGGCCGCCGAGTTGTGTTGGCGCAGAGGGTCACACAAGCTCCGGGCGTGGAGGCTAAGTGTTGGTCTACTCAAAAGTCTAGCTTCACTGGCAGAGCAACACAAGACAGGGGCAACACAGGAGTCGAATCGCATTCTCCCGTCAAGTGGCCTAACGAGCTCGTGCTCAAGTGGGCGTCTACTGTACTGTACTGTATTTTGGTGAGTGAGTGTGTGTGTGTGTGTGGGCGCGCGCGTGTTTTGGAGCGGGCAGCAAGAGATCAACACGACCCCTCTCATTCGCACCGGGCAACGGCCCAACAGCTCGCGACCCAATCCCCGTCCCAAGAGAGAACCAAAAAAAAAGGGTCAAATATGCGCTCGCCCTGCATCTGACCTCTCACCTGCATGATTCGCCTTTGTCCGCACCGTGTGCTTCGTCCCACCAGTCACGCCAACAGACTCAACTTCGACAACGCTCGCCTGCACCACCAAACCAACCTTAGCACCACTGGATCTGCTGATGGTTCGCACTGTCAGATCGTACTCCTTACACTCATTCGTCTCAGAGTGAGCATAGAGCTTAGCACGCCCTTGTGAACAGCTCTAGGCAATGCCCGTCTGCCTCGACGTTTCAAAACATCGAGTCGCGAGCCAGACACCGCTAACAAGTAGTCTGAAGGACAAATCGAGACAGGACATTGAATTTATTTTGATGTGCAGCTGAGCGATTTTGACAACCTGGTCCATCTAGACCTTCTTTCCGAGGGCCAGAATGTCCTGGCCGGCGACGCCCTTCCAGCCTCGCTTCTCGTAGTCGGCAAAGCTCTTCGTCATGTCTTCGATGATCTTTTGCAAGGGAATGTAGTTGAGACCCAGCACTCGGGTTGCCTTGGAGCCGTCAAAGGTGTGCTGCACCACCTTATCGCCTTCGCCGGGCTTGCCCACGGGAACGGCCTTCTTCCAGTCCGCCGGAATTTGCGAGTCGTTGTGGACGACGTCGGCGACCTGCTGCCAGGTGTAACGTCCAAGCGAGGTCGCGAATCGCTGACCTCCAGCCTCTTCACGCACCAGCGCCTCGACATGACCGTACGCAACGTCGCGCACGTCGACGCAGTTGCCTGCAGGCTTGAGCAGGTCGTCGTCCTTCTTGGCGCCGTGGAAGAGACCCCAGACCGCCGCGGCCGAGGTGTTGAGCTTCTCGGGGCTGTTGACCTGGTGAGCAATGGGGCCAAGAACAAACGGCGGGTTGATGGTAGTCAGGTCCCACTTGGGTTTGTTGTTCTCCACAAATTCCCAGGCCGCACGCTCCGCCATGGTCTTGGACGCGCGGTAGGCGTCGATGCCCTCTTGCTTGTTTCCGAGCTTCTCGACGTTGGCGACACTCGACTCGTTCCAATCCTTTTCGGTGAAAGTGTAGGGCACCTCCTTTGACGCATCGAGAACCGAGGCAAACGACGAGGTAACAACCACTCGCTGCACCTTGTCGCCATGCTGGTGGATCGACTTGAGCACGTTTTTGGTGCCGTTGAGGGCAGGGTTGATCAGCGTGCCTCGCGGGTCTCCCTCAATGTTGAAGTGGAAGGGCGAAGCAGTGTGCAGAACAGCGTCGACTCCCTTGACAGCATCGTCGAAGGCGCCCTCCTTCTCGAGATCCTCGGCAATCACAAAGCTGAATTTGTCGCCAAATTGCTTGAACAGCTGCTCAAGGTGCTCGCCCTTGTCGGTTGATCGTACGGTAGCCCGGACGCTGTGTCCACGCTCGAGCAGCTGGTAGCAACACCAAACGGCGATGAAGCCCGAGCCGCCGGTCACGAGGACGTGCGAGTTGGGTCCGATGGCTGGCATGTTGTAGAAATGTGCAAGTGGGGTACTAATTGAACGGAGTAACGAGCAGACCTTCCGTTGCGGTAATGTGAGGCAATGGCGCGGAGAGAAGATGGGATGAAGGCTAACGAGTATTGAACAGAGTCTCTATATACAGCACAGCATACGGCGTCGACTGACTGTTCTCGGCAATGCATCGAAGCTTTGCAAGTGCGGCTTTCCTTGCGAGCCCACGGTGATATCATGATGGACGCTGTCTGGCCCTGCCTACAGTCAGGAAATAACGGCCTCGGGCGTGCAGTAGAGCACAGCACTGTAGTACTGTAATAGTACTGTAATACTGTAATACGTAGTACTCGCCGCTAGCTCCCCCGCTCCGAGTGCGGTTCAGCAAACTGGCCGCACGGTGGTGCACGGACTGCCCGGGTGGTGGAGGGCAGAGTGAGATAAATTTCATCTTTTGTGGCCCCATCGGCCTCTCGTGTGTTCCTGCCAGGCAAAAGTGCCGGCGGCCGTCCGTTCTCTCTGGTTGCGACAGAGTTCTGGGTTTGGCCGGTACAGTACTACAGTACAACACCACCAGGGTCGTCGGCCTTGTGTAAGATCGTGTGTACCAGCCTGAGCGTGCCTCCATGGACATGGCAATGCGACTCAGGTGCAACTGCTGCGCAGTCTTGCGCAGCCACTGCGCTGTAATTAGTAGCTTTTGGGGCTCACCTCGTACGCCATTTGCGCCCGCCATGATCAATATTGACCGTGCTATGCTGGCCCGAAATTACGCCTTCATCTTGCCAACACTGACCAGCGTCTTGCCAACCGCAGTCGCCTTCGCCGAGCGTCCTTTGCAAGCATGTGCATTGGACAGGACAACTGAGCACCTTGCGTGATGCCCAAGTTGGCCATGGCTCTGCTTCGTTCTCAGCCCGTGCGAAGCAGTCAGCCGTCTTGGAGATCGTCGATTCGACTGGGTTGTGTAGCACAGTCTAGTTAGTACCTTGGCGGGAAGCCGGTTTATGATGTGGGCGAACGCACGTCTCGCCTGCGATTCCAGACGTGACTTTTTACAGCGCTAGGCCGGTCGGACCGCGTTGTAGGGCGCTGTGATTATCCCCTGTTTTGTCCTCCATGCCTCCACACCGGCCCTCACGGCTCTGGTCATGCAGGCTTGCGCACAGCTGCGCCGAGCGGCCCTCTCCCCCCCTTTTCTTTTTCTGGTTGGCATGCGCGTGAGGATGCGCGTGAGCTTGGCAAGTGTGATTGTGCGTCTCTCGTCTGGCCCAGTAGACATATAGGGCGCCCCCTCTCTGGTCACACTGACTCAGACCCTGACCCTGAAAGTACACAGGATCCGCCTCGTGAGACTGCGGACCCCCTCTTTGCTCCAGCCGATACGGTAGTTGTCATACGCATGTATTGTACGGTTTGCTGTGCTGTGCTGTACTAGGAGAGGTGTGTGTGTGTGTGGCTTGAGGCCTGCCCAACACTAATCCCGACGGTAACTGACTACGGTGCAGCACTTAGCTGTACAGTCTAGCACACAGTCTAGCACCGAACAAGTGACAGTCCGAGTCTGAGCGTGAGCCTAAGCGTGCATTCGATCTGCTCGGCTCGCAAAGCTGAGGCGCGTTTGATACGCTCGACAGCAGAGCAAGCACGGTGCTGTACCCCACCGTACTGTACGGTACTGTACTGTATGTACGTACTAGCTTGAACCCTGACTCGACCTCGATAACGCCTTTTTTTTTGTTAATCGCTTGCGCATGCATGTATGCTGGCTTGCTCAGAGTCGATCCATCACTGCTGTACAGTATCCTCTGCACACTGCAGCCACTCACATCACACACACACACAGAGACCCAAATAATCTCTTGCTCTCTGCCGCTCTCTCTACCATCACTACCATCGTCCTTGTCCACCCTTTGCGCCGACCTAACCACCAATTTACAGCGCACGCTGTTGATCTCGTCTGCACAGCACACGTGCGCCGACATCCACTTTCATCACGCAGGCCCCTGTTGATCTTGGCGCCGTCTTCATAGCATCGTACCTTCTGCCTCTGCTCTATCAAAGTTCGTCATTCAACTTGGCCGCCAAAATCGTTTGATACCGATCGCGATTGTCGACAGACCCGCGGATAAGCTCCCTTGATCCTCCACCCGACCCGACCTCGTCGTACAGACCACATCTCACCAGGAAAAAAAAACAAACAAACTTCGCTTTCTTGCTTGCTCTTCTTATCAGCAGACGAGCTAGTGCCGTATCATCGTCCAGCTCTCATTCATTTCGGCTCACAATTCTGTCCTCCCTTTCACGCTAGGAGCCGCTATTCGTCAACAGCGGTTAGCCCGAGGGGGCTGACTCTAGCCTCAGTTCGTCCGATTCGACCTTCTTTCCACTTCCGTTTCAGGCGTCATTACTCAGCCGTTGACCGCCGACGTCGCTCAGTCCTTGCAGCTTTTCAAGCCTCGTCCTTTTCTCACACCGCTGCCTCTGCAGTCTAATCACACCATCTCAGAAACACTCATGTCTAGCAATGCTGCCAAGGATGAATCACGCATCGGTGACTTTGTCCTTGAAAATGAGATTGGCAAGGGATCCTTTGCCGTCGTCCATCGCGGCTATCGGGTATCGCCGAGACAGCCCGTAGCTGTGAAGGTGGTCACCCGCAAGAAGCTCACTCCCAAGCTCATGGACCAGCTCGAGGCAGAGATAGCCATCCTCAAGGCTATCCACCACCCCAACATTGTCGAGCTCAAAGAATGTCTCAAGACCGACACCCAGATCTTTCTCGTTATGGAGTTCTGCGCCGCTGGCGATCTCTCGCAGTACATTCGCAAGCGCTACGACATCTTTGATCGAGCAGGCCTGTCCAGGCCATACAGTCACACGCCGTACCCGCACCCTGCCGATGGTGGTCTTAACGAGACCATTGTGCGGTCAATCCTCACGCAGCTTGCAGCTGCCATTGAGTTCATGCGGGCTCGCGACATCATCCACCGCGACTTCAAGCCGCAGAACTTGCTACTGCATCCGCCAGATGAAGCATTTCTCGCGCTCGGCAACCCCAAGGAAATCCCACAGGTCAAAGTCGCAGACTTTGGCTTCGCTCGACATCTTAGCGCAGAGGTGATGGCAGAGACACTGTGTGGTTCTCCGCTCTACATGGCGCCCGAGATCCTCAACTACGAAAAGTACGACGCAAAGGCCGACCTGTGGTCTGTGGGTGCCGTCGTGTTTGAGATGACGGTGGGCAAGCCCCCCTTCAAAGCCAACAATCACGTTGAGCTGCTCAAACGTATCCGCACCGCTCAAGACAAGATCAAGTTTCCGGACGAGCGATCGGCCGGCTCGCTTGCAAGGGAGGCGGCTCGAAGACAGGAGTTGGGCGAGGCACCTCTGCCGCCGCCTCATCCCGTTTCTGAAGACCTCAAGGCACTGATTCGACAGCTGCTGCGCCAGAGGCCTGTGAGCCGCATGAGCTTTGAGGACTTCTTCCGCAACTCAGTAATTACCGATTTCAAGGCTTTCATTCGTCCGCGCGCCCAGCCTGCTGCTGTCGAGCGGTACGAAGACCTGCAGCGCAGCGAACGAAGTATGATTCTGCCATCATCAGGGATTCAAGATGCCTCGGTCTCGTCGATCGGCTCCGGCAGCGGCAAGCAGGCGACGCTCATAACAGCAGCGACATCGAAGTCGGAACAAGGCAATGAATCACGTCCTCGCGGCGACAGACGTGCATCGAGAGAGTCTCAGGATGCCACAAACGAGCTGGCATCGCCACGTGACGGCGGCTCTCCCGCTCAACTGTCCGGCAGCAGGCCGTCTCCCCGATCGGTCCCGCGCGCCTTCACCTCTAGGTATGTGACGGGCGAGCCATCACCCCCCACACAGACCGCACAGTCCTCAACCAGCGCTGAGGGACGAGCTGGTGTCCCACCGGCTTCCACGAGCAGCGTTGCTGCCCCAGCGATCGTGCGTGTGCCCAGCTCTCCCGGGGTGCCCGATCGATCGCTACTCCCACATAGTCGCGAGGCGGACTCGCCCAGTCCCACTGCAGCTGCGGGACCATCGAATGGCGAAGACAGCTTCCTCGGAAAAGAGTACGTTATGGTGGAAAAGCGCAATGTTGAGGTCAACGCACTGGCCGATGAGCTGGCAGCAACACCCCAGAGTCGCCTCTCAACCATGGCAAGGCGGCCGTCTCGCCTGTCGCGTCTCAGCACCGGCAACGCAGCGGGTACCGCATCGACCGTCACAGCCGCACCGACTTCATCGGCCGCAGGTACGGGTGCATCCCCACCTGCGGCTGTCGGCACAGCGACAGGATCGAGCCCGATCCGAATCGGATCTGGCACGCCTCCACCGGCCACCAGCGCATGGGCGAACGCAGGTCCGTTTGCGCTGCCTCCAGGCGCGCGTCCGTCCTCATTCCCACGCCGCACCAGTCTCTCTTCTTCGGGCTCTCCGTCACCACGCCTTGGAGGTCAGGGCCAGGTCATCACGGCTGTCGATGCGGCTGCGAGTGCGGGCTCGGCTCGCAGAGACATTGGTCCGGGTGGCGGAATGTCCGGACCCAATGATGAGGTCAGCATCCTCGGCTCAAAGCCAGGCTTGGGGTATCCCACTGTGGCTGCGTCCAGCGGGCCTTCCAGTGCCCTTGCACGAGCCATCAGCATGGCATCGCTCCGTCTTTTTGGCGTACCCTCAGGCGTCTCGCTTCGTGATGCGGCCACTCTGGTTCGCACGCGTGCTCAACGCCGAACTGGACTCGCACGTTCGAGTGAGACGATGGACGAGGAAGAGGCGAACCTGCTTAACACGCTCGAGGATCTAGGACAAAAGTCGTTCGTTCTGTCCGAGTTTGCCGACTCCAAGCTCGCATCCTTCTTCCCAGACGGACCGCATCAGCTCTCGCAGGATCTCGACGCATCTGTTGCCACCGGTGTCTCCCCCGGTCGCGGGAGCAGCTATCACGGCACACCGCGCAGGATGGGGTCTGTATCGTCTTCGTCGTCGGCACTTGACCCTTTGGCAGCAGAGGCTGCGGCGGCCGAAGCACTCATGCTCTACGTTCGCTGCCTCACTTTCCTGCAGCGTGCCATCAGCCTGACCAAGACTTTCCTCGACGGCCGTTCTCGGCCCGGTCGGCCCGCCACTGCCAGCGTAGAGCTCAACGAAGTGGTGCAGTGGCTGCGTGCTCGATTCAATGAGGGCTACGACAAAGCCGACTTTGCACGCTCCAAGTGTGGCGAGATTCCCGAGAGCGCGCAGCAAGTGGACAAGCTCATATTCGACAAAGCCGTTGAGGTGGCGAGAGCTGCAGCCATGGACGAGCTCGAGAACAACCGCGAGGGCAGTGGTTGGGAGCCGGGCCAGTGCCTGCTGGCGTACGAGACCGCCAGCTCGATGCTCATGTCGCTGCTCGACCTCGGCGAGGACGGCATGAGCATGAGCGAGGGGAGTATCTCGATGATCGAAAAGTACGTCAAGAGTATTAACAAACGGCTCACCGTGCTGCAGGACCAGTTCAGCGGCGGCAACGGAGGCATAGCAGGTTCTGGCACGACAACGGGCGCTTCGCCGTCAGCGACGGGAAACAGTACCGGATTCGTGCCTTCACCCCTCTCGAACAATTCTGTCACGAGCCACCAATGATCTGATCACTTGTTCTCGAGCCTCTCGCATGAACGTGTCATCACGCTCCTTTTGGCCTCTCAGGCTCTCACTCTCTTCTCGCAACGAGCTGCGATGATTCATCCAAGCGCTGCCACATGCTCGGCACGTATGATTCTGCTCGAAGCCCGTCCACCGAACCCTGTTTTTCTTTCTCTTTTGTATAATATCGAGATCTTCGTCCTCCTACGCTCACTCGCTTCTCGTTGCGCAATCGTTCCCCACGCACATACCCGTTGCATCCACGTCCCACTGTCTCCTCTGCAAGCACATTCGCAATTTCCGTCTTCTTTTGGTCGAATTTTTGTGGCTTTGTCCAGTCCCCGAATCTTGCCCTTTGTGCATCTCTTCTCTTTCGCCTTGTCTGTATCTCTTCACCTCTCAGCCTGCCTGTTCATCTTTGTCATGTCTACGTTTGCAATGTCATGGAACTTTTTCTGTGCCCCCTTGCTCGCTCTCAAGCGTCTGAAGAGATCACGTCTGGTCAGGACGAGATCGGAGCATCTATCCGATATCTGATACGAAATTGCAAGCGCGGGTAAGGGACAATACTTGAGTATCTGTGTTATCGGATCTAGAACGTTCGGAACTAGACGCTGATGGTGTTTGCCGACTGGACACGGGACTTGACGACGTCGGCCTGCTGTTCGACGACGCGTTTTGTAGCGATGACGAGTCCGTCTACGCCCGGATGGGATTCGGGTTTGACGTCGATGACGCGGCGTTCCTTTTCAAGAAGGCCGTACATTTCTTTGGGGAGGACGTCGCGCTCGAAGTTGAACTCTGGGGCGGATGAGAGGCTTGTGGTTACGGCTTCTGCGAATTTGGCTGGGTGGGCGGTTGAGAGGATGATCTGGTGGGATTTGGAGGCCGGGTCCTTTTGGAGGAGGTTGGCAGCGGCTTTGAATCCGACGGCTGTGTGCGGGTCGATCAGGTAGGTGCCGGCGGGATAGGCCTGGGTAGGCTTTCGGGTGAAGTACTTGAGGACTTCATCGCGGATCTCGGCGTCCGAGACTCGCTCGGCAGCAAAATCTCTTCGTGCAATGGCCAGCTGCGCCTCATCCACCACGAGTCGTCCTTCGGTCTTGAGGGACTGCATCCAAGACGCAAGCTGCTTTCCAGCTGCCTCCTCTCGTTCCAACTGCGAGGCCGAGGAGGAGGAGGACGAAGCAGTGTTCTGCGACTCGTACGCAATGTACCACAACAGACGCTCAAAGTTGGAAGACACGAGAATGTCCATTGCTGGCGACAGCGTGGCCCGGACTCCACCCTCTGCCTGCTGCTGTGCGCCGTCCGACGAGCCCTGTGCCGGTTCAGTCTGGGCAGAGGTGGCGGAGGATTCCGACTTGGAGCCCGACTTTTCGTATCGGCCCGTGGCCCAGAAGCGCTGGAGGATATCGTTTTCGTTGGTGGCCACAACAAGTCGGGCACTGGGCAGGCCCATGCGCTTGGCATAGTAACCGGCCAGAATGTCGCCAAAGTTTCCGGTGGGTACAACAAACTCGAGATCCCTGGGCGTAGGCTCGGAGGCGGAGAGACCGAGCTGTCGACGGAACGAAAAGTAGGCGGAGAAGTAGTAGACGATCTGAGCAAGGATGCGGGCCCAGTTGATTGAGTTGACGGCACCGAGACGGTGTTTTGCGTTGAACTCGGCGTCGGAGAAGAGAGCCTTGACCACGTCCTGGCAGTCGTCAAAGGTGCCCTGAACTGCGACGTTGTGCACGTTGTCGTCGAGGACTGTGGTCATCTGAGCCTCCTGGATCGGGCTCACTCGTCCCTTGGGGTGAAGGATAAAGATGGAAATGTCTTCTTTGGATCGTACACCCTGAATAGCAGCGCTACCGGTGTCTCCACTGGTGGCGCCGACGATGGTGAGCTTCTCGCGCTCGTCTCCGGTCTTGCCCTTGTTCCTCCTCTGCAGGAAGTACTCAAAGAGGTTACCAAGCAGCTGCAGAGCGACGTCCTTGAAGGCAAACGTAGGGCCATGCCACAGCTCGAGGCACCACTCCTTGTCGTCGAGTCGCACGAGCGGGGTGGTATCCTTGTGTCGGAAGGTAGAGTAGGATCGGTTGATGACCTCCTTGAGATCGTCGGATGGGATACCTCCCTGTGCCGGGTCGGAGGGAATGTAGAGGGAGAGCACCTTGTGAGACAGCTCGGAGAAGGAGAGGTCAGCCCACTCGGTCTCCCAGTTGGCGGGGAGCTGGGGCACCTCGACGGGGATGAAGAGACCTCCGTTGGGTGCGAGCCCAGTGAGAACGGCCTCCTCAAACGTGAGCCGCTCGGGGCCACCCCGGGTGCTGAGATACTTCATGGCGGATAGATTGTTTTACGAGAAGCGAGGGTCAACCAGATGATGACCAAGGCAAAGTGTTGATCAGAGATGGAGAGGGCGTAGGGAATATGCTCGGGCTTGATTCAAGAAGAAAGTGCAATGCATCAGATCCGCTCCGCTTCAGTTCTTCTCGAGGGGTGTGTGGTCGGGAAGAATCGATGTCGACACTTGGCCGACGCCGTTGCTGGCCTTTGCTTGGGGAGTCGGAAGTGACAAGACTGATAATCTTCATGCAGGTCAAGCTCTATCCGTGCAGGCCCCTCGAGTCACTTTCTCATTCGCAGCAATTCTCTGGGAACGTGAGGGCCAGATGTCGATGTTTGATTCAATCTACCTGATGTGATCGGGCATAAAGCTGATCCCGATCCAACAGATTCAACACGTGATGGAACAGGGCTAGACCTGTCCGAGACGCGCCCCCCAGCACAGATTCCGGTGCAGTACTTGCTGGTGCTGTATGAGTGCTGACTGCGCCACGGCGTTGAACAGCATTCAGTGGCTGACAGTCGTAGGACCGGTCTGTAGGGACATGCGCAGGTGTCCCTGCAGATGGCCTTGACTCGCATCGCAAAGCCGGGATGCAGACTAAGGACAGGTGGCGGTGCAAACTTGCATGCATCCTTCACTAGACTCCTCCTGGCCTTGGGGCTTTGAAACGAGACACTTTTTTAATCATCGACTTGGTTTGACAGAGACTTCGGAAGAGCGCCCTCGATGTGTCGGGATTCTCGCCGTCTTCTAGCACGAGCACGAGGTGTACACATGAGGCTCGGAGTGCCTTCACAAATAGAATGCTAGACACTGACTCCGTCCTAGACACCCGATGTTGTCCCCGGATAGCGGCACGGAACCTCCGAGGAATGCAGCCGCGCCACTCCTGCTCCGAGACCAGATACCCCTTGATCGGAGCGAACTAAAAATGGCCAACCGACCATTTGCGAGGCCGCTCACACCAATGCGATGGTAAGACAGGTTCACAAAAAGGCCCCGGGTTTTATTCATCTGTCTTGCGAGAAAGCACACGCGCACTTTTGACAAACAGAGAGATGATGAAAGATGTAATGGAACGCAAGAGCCTCGCGTGCTTGGAACTTCTCCACGACCCGGCGTAGCCGAATATCAGGCGAGCCAAGCCGAAGGAAGGACGGGAATGAAAGCGCAACACGATGCTCGAGGCACGCGACACGAGCTGTTGTGGGAATACGGGACTGTACATCGCCTGTCCACATGTCGAGCGAGGTGCTTAGCGGCGGGTAGGTGAGACACAATTTTCCCATCGCAACAGCATGAATTGACACAAAGAACAACAACTACGATCTGCACAAACGCCGTGGTGGGAAGGAAAAAGAAGAGGCCGAAGAGACCGAGGACTGTACTGTACTGTACCCTAGCGTACTGCGCAGTGGAACGAACCCAGGCTGGCTTTCGCAGGTTGGCGGAATTGCTATCGCAGCGGAGCACCGTCGCCGCGCAGAGAGCGCTGCTCGAATCACAAATCACAATTAATAATTTAGCCATTTGCAGCTCAAGCGCAGGGTCGCATCTTTTGTGTCTTTCTGAACAGAGCAACGGGAAAAAAGAAGCCGACGATGGGTCGAACAAGCAGACGAGTTTGTCGAGACCGAGATACATGGGTACCCCATCGATTCGAGTGTGCGCTCAAGTCTTGCGCCGCACACGGGCTTCCTCGCCGCTCTTGGCAGGTACGAACTCACCGTGACCAGACCAATAAGCTGCCAGCTGGAAGATGAATCTCTTGTCAATGTCGAGTTGCGTGCGTTTCTTTGTCCTGCAGGACGCTGAATGCTTCAGACATGGTTTCTACAGGACCTGGCGGCAACCTTGACGTGCTTCTGGGCCTTAGTTGGCAACAACAGAACCTGCTTGCCAACAAGAGCTGGACTTTCTCACCCAACTTGAAGATCCCGTTCCGCTGAGCACGATACTGTCGGCCGGCCGTGGCTATAGACCCCCTTGACACCGTTTGGCTCAATCTGATTGTGTCCGGAACACAGTCTAGCCTCGGGTCACACAGGCGAGGGTCACGGCGTCTGCTCCCAGTCGAGGGTAACGACTTTTGTCGATTATCTCCGAGCTGGGGTTGACGGTGCTTTTATCCGTCCAAGATGCAAGACAAGACGGACCAAAAGACGGGATAGGGCCGGCCGGCAAGTTGTAGAGGGACGCCTGTCAGTGCCCATGTGAACAAGGCAGGGCGCGCTTTGCAGGTGCACACGCACTTGCACGATTTTCCGACAGCCGGTACCGAGGCTCTTCGAAGCTGCGCGACCTGACCCCTCACGTACGGCGCAACCGATTTACTGCACGTTGTCGTGCCGACGACCCCCCTTGGTACCTGCCACCCTGGTCTGCTCGAATGTTCTGCTCGCATTTCGCCGGAGAATTCACCAGACTTTAAACTGAAATAAGACATCCCGTCTGGAGCCATTTGCCCGAAAGAGGGCAGAATGATGGACTGGACACTGTTGGGTATGACCTGTCAGCAGTCAGTACAACACGGGCCGGGCCACCTTGGGCCCATGCACTTCGCAGCGAGCGCGACACGAGTGGAAAAGAGGGCACCCATCAATACAGTAGAATATTTGTAATTGATGTCTATTGTTTACTGACTGCGCCCGCCCATTCTTCTTGTAGATTATCCTGCCCGTCGCCGAGATAGCATACTTTAGCATAGCATAGCATAGACCCTTTCACAGAGTGACTGTGACTCTGCGGCGATCAGGCGGGCTTGGTGTGGCTCTCGCCAGTGACCCAGGTGTGTGCATTCATTCTGCGGTCCCACCGAGCTCGTCCACATCGCAGCCGAGCCGCGTTTGCAACAGCGTCTGGAGACTGCATCCGTGCTCAATCGCGCTTGGTTTTGTACTGCTGCGTCAATTTTTCCCGACCTGGAGTAGTGTTACTGTAGCTGGTTGTGCCTTGCTCCTGCGTGCTGTTAAGCGAAGTTGGACTCAGCAGGTTCTGGAATTCATGGCCGTTGGGCTGACAGCCGCGTCTTGGCCCTGTCGGTCCTGTCTAGGCCTGCGCAGCGGCAATCGAGACAGTTCTGGATCCAAGCCCAGTTTCTTCAACCGGCGCTCCCAGAACAGGCCGGGGGCCTCCAGCGTCCAAAGGTCGGCGCCCAGACCACACACACACTTTTGGCAGCCAGTAACACACACACACCGTACTCTCGCATCCCAAGTTACAGTACTGGCTGCTAATTCCTTGGGATTTGCCAAAGATCAACCAACCAACTACTGTAACCAACTCCGCTCTCAGTTCCCATGTACCACGGATCCAACCGTCTTCCGTTCGTCTTTGTCCCAGCCCCCCCTTAGTTGTCACATGCGCACACCAACTTCCGGACTCAGATAGGCTTTTTCCAGCTTGTCTCCCGTCGGTGATCTCCATTCCGATCCCTTCATTTCCTCCGCTTCGCTCCTCGCCATCATCACCACCACCATCCTTATCACGGCCCCACTCATTTCCGCAGAGTCACACCAGCAGCACCGCGTCGACCCCAGAGCAGACGAGCCGACTCCGTTACAAAGTTCCTGGCCATCTGGCGTGCTGCCTTCGTTCCTGCCGACGTGACCGCGGCCAGTCTATATATCACTTCTCAGGCAACTCCCAGCGATCGTACCGGTCTCGTTTCAAGTGCATTCGGGTGCGTCGTGCGGCTTATTACACGCGCGTCTCGTCGAACACGTTTCAGTTTGTCTTTCACCCTGCATCCTGCATCCTGCATCCTTGGCCCATAGACATTTGTCGTCTGCAAGCTGCATGCGCTCGGGCCCAGATCTACCCCGCAGTTCCGATTCATCCAGTTTATGTGAGGTCGCCAGTGACGTTTCGACTGCACACAAATCTTTACGACGGTCGCCCGGTACATCAGCTCCTCATCACCGCCTCACACGTATCACACAGCGCGCTGCCCAGCATGACAGCAAACCAAGATCCAGCGTCCTCTTCATCACCACCACAGACGGCAAAGCCGCCGACGACTCCAAGCAAACGGCCAGAGATCTGTGGTCCACATGCGCCAGAGCGCCCCTATCCGATCTATCTACGAGGAGAGGTGGAAAAGGGCTTTGGCCGGGGTTCCAAGGATCTTGGCTGTCCAACGGGTAAGCTTGCTCGCACTTTTCATCTCCGGTACCTTGGCATCTGCACGTACTGACCTCTTGCTTGCCTCAATGTGTCATATCTCGCGCTCTGTCTCTATCTACCAGCGAATTTGCCGTCAAAGGTAGTTGGTCCTGGCTCGTTGCTTACACGGACCGGCGTCTACTTTGGCTTTGCTCGGGTTCTGCCACAAGATCCGGATGACCCTTCAATCACTGATTCAGAGGATGCCAATGACGTCGGATCCATCGATGTACAAGGCGGCAGTGCCATGTTTGACGATGACGAGGACAATGAGGTCGTTCTGGGAGCCAGTCCGATTGGTGAGCAGATGGAAGGCTTTCTTGACGCTGCTCTCGTGCGATCGCGTCAGAATAGCCGCAATCAGCCCCATCCCTCTCTAGGCTCTGCCCAAGAAAAGTTTGACAAGGAGGCCGAGGTGTTCCGTGCCGAGGTTGGATCTTCAGCAGCAAACCCCGCACCCGCGTCGTCGTCTCCCACTCAGGCCCTCCGTGGTTCCTCCGTCCACACTGCCTCTGCATCCTCTTCCTCCACCGTCACAACCGCTAGCACGGGTAGCAGGAGAAGTCGCAAAAAGCGCCGCATCCCCCTGCGTCCCGAAGACTCACAGGTCTTCCCCATGGTCATGAGCGTAGGCTGGAATCCGTTCTATAAGAACACGCACAAGACTGCGGTACGTGTTGGTCGCCAGTCTCCGGCCAGTCCAAGGAATGCAGCATGCCCAGAGCACTGACCTTTTGATCCCTTCTGCTTGCCATCCATGTTTGCACTTGCCAACAGGAGGTACACATCTTGCACGACTTTGCGCGCGACTTTTACGGCCTTGAAATTCGCGTCGTCGTGCTGGGCTACGTTCGTCCCGAGTACAATTACGATTCGATGGGTAAGTAGCTTTGCATTGCATCGTATCAGCTTGGAAACCTCTGACTGGATCAATTTTTCTCCTTCTCTTGAACCTGGTCTCGCCTTCTCCGCCGACAGATGCACTCATCGAAGACATCGAGATGGACAAGCGCGTCACCATCAACTCCCTTGCAAGACCCCTCTATCAAGATTACTCACAAGATCCTTTCCTTGGGCGGTAGACTGATATCTCTACTATCAAACTTCAATGCACGATTACACTCTAGCAATATCACGTTGTTCTTACCAACCACATGGTGTGCCACTTCGATCGTATTTCGAGGTCAGGATCACGCATGAGACTGTGCAATTGTCCCAGCGCTCCTCAGAATGTCGGCGATGACATGGGTCGCCAAACGAGCCACGGACTTTTGGGAAAAACCGAGCTGGCATCGCAATTGCTTACCAGGTTGTGCTCGTCGTGACTTTCGCTATTAGATTGTCTCGGGCACGGCCCGGATCTGACGCCGGGCGGTCTCGACGGCCTTGCTCAGGTCCTTCCAGACTTTGCTGAGCTTGGACGGTTCCTGTCCGTCGAAGCGGAATCCGCAAGCGAAGCAGCGCGCTTTCTTGTGGTTCGGAACGGCCTCGAAGCCGATCATGTCCATCGAGACGACACGAAGGATGTATGCGTTGGGTCCGTAATTCTCGAGGCTCGGGTGCATTGGAACCAAGTTGTGCGGATGGATGTGTTGGCGGAAAGGGGTCAGCATGTCAGGCGGGAAGGTTTCTACCTCCTCGCCCGCCTCGCTGTCCTCGTCGGCGCCGTTGTGGTCGTCCATGTCGTTGTCGTTGTCGGTGTCGTTGTCGCTCTCGCCTTCCGACGAGCTGGTGTCCGACGCGGTTTCGAAGTCGAGGTAGCGTGTCCCCTCCTTGACTATTGCGAGCGGGATCGAAAGCAGAAACAACTCCCACGGGTCGACAAAACAGGCTCTGCATGTCGAGTCCTTGCAAAATTTGCCGTCCGACCAGCGATGGAGAATGTCGTCGATGGCCGCCCGTCGGTACCAATGCAACCGAGTGAGTCGAAGCATGAGCGGATAACCAATCCTTTTCTCGTCTTCGGGCGAAAGAAGCGACCATGTCGCACCAAGTGTCAACCGGGAGGCGCTCTGAACACATTCGGGCGATCGTATCACTGCACCAGCGTCGACAAAGTCTGCGAATGCTGCAAAAGGATTATAGTCCCGAAGCTCCTTTGGATGATCAATGCAATCCATCAGATCACCTAACAGACACTCGAAGGCCTGAGGGGAAAAAAAATGTGTTAGTAGACCAGGAAATGATGCCCATGTGTACTTTCTGAGCGGACACTCACCATCAGCAAGTCCTCCTGCTCCGGGTTCTCCTTGATCAATCTTTTATACTTTTGGAACTGCATTTGTCGAAAAAGTGTTAGTCTGGACGCCACAGACTTTTTACAAGATGAGGGCGGTCCCTGAGCAACTTACGAGGTCGATGAACTTGCGTGCCCGCTCTTTGAAGTATGTTTTCGAACGATTCTTCGGCACGTGGTACTCGAGCCGGTCCTGGGGTCGGATGAAATCGCCGAACCACGTCTCCCGCAGCTCGACCCGTCGCTCCGGATCCAGTATAGCAAGGCTCATCTTCCGGAACGAACGAACCGTTTTGGCGATCTTGTCTCGCGCGGTCTTTCGGGGCGATTTTTTCATCCGTGGGGCTGGCTCCACGGATGCAGACGGAGTTGAGGCTTGAGACGGTAGCAGCCGAGGCGGAGACACGGAGGTCTCAGAATCCGAGTTGGCATTCGCCTTATCGCTTACGGAGTCGCTCATCTCGGCGTCGGCAATGATGGACCCGTACACGCTGTTGGTCTCCGCATCTTCCTCCCCTTCCTCGCCTTCGGAGTCGGACTCTGTGGCATTCGGCACGAGGCCCAGGGCCACTTCGTCGTCACTGACGGTCGACTCGACTGGTGCTGTCATGGGCTCGTCGACATCCGAGAGAATAGCGATATCATCGCCGTAGGCATCGCTGCCTGTGCTCGTAGAAGAGACCACGCTCGCAAAGCGCATCCTGTGGAGGTCAACGAGTGACAATGAGGTCGCGATGCCATGGGGCGGCGGAAGTCGTGGCTTGGTGTCCTTCAAAAGACCTCTCATGTCTATCATCACCGACCGGGGCGAGCCAAAGTGGCTGCGGCAAAACCCAATAAGTCAGGCCCGTGTGCCTCTACACCCGTGCCCGCAGAATGTGATAACACGAGGAACGGGAAGGTCCGATAGTCCAGAGCATAGCAGGCTGTTTTCACGACAATAACGGTACGCCCAGGTGTGTCGCGTCGCGACTGAGCTACTTTTGCTTTTATTCGATGCGGCGCCGTGAGACAGGCATAGTCGTTGGCAGGCATCACACAGTCCCGGTACGCAGACAGAAGCAAGGATGAGAAGCTGAATTGCACGGCGCAAGTCAAACAACCAGCGGTGTCGAACCGGTACACGCTTAAGTTGAAACATGCGATTGGCCAGATGATCACTCCATCGGGTTCGTGCGGCCAGCCTACGATTCGCAGATGGAGCACAGTTCATCGCGAAATGCCCGTCGGAGCACGGCAAATGAAGCGAAATGCAAGCCGGCAAGAGGTGGGTCAGTTATTTCTCGCAAAGTCTCGGCGCAGGTGCTGCACGACGGCGTAGAAAGCTGGACTGCTGCAAACTCACCTGTTCATCGTCGTCGTAAGAGGTTCCACAACCACACAAGAGGTCCGTCCACCACGGCTTGCGCGGCTCGTCGTGCTCATCGGCGGCGGCGCGAGACTGTTTATCAATACGCATTCGGCTGCTCCGCTTCGGCGCCACGCCTCGCCCCATCGCATCGATCCAGTCGTCTCCTTCGGTGATGCCGAGTTCGCGAAACTTCGAGCTGCTCGTGGAGGTACGCCCTGGCGCAGGTCGTTTTGGCGTGTCTTCTAGGCTGCTTTCGCCCACGTCGCCCGTCTGCGATGATTCTCCTCGCCGTCGCTGCCCAGCAACGTCCATCGCCACCTCCTCGTCGAGGCCACCCTGATGCAGCGTGGTGGAAGCAACGATGCCCAAATCGTGCGACGGATCGTCGTGCGATGCAAATGGATTGGCTGCATGTGCATCTGTGCCATTCTGTCCATGCCCTGATGACGCTTCTTCTGCCTCCGTATCCGTAGCCACAATCGTCGGCATTGAGCGTGCCTTGCCTTTGCCCTTGGTTATAGCGCTGGCTTCGAGGGCTCTGCGTTGAATACTGGAAGCCCGGCCTACCGTCACAATCGGGCGTGATGCTGTCGGCGTCGGCTTGAGTGAAGCACGCGATATGATCGATGAATACGTACTGTCACCCGTTTCGGAAGGGTCCTGAAATGGATCACGTGCTTCACCCCCGACAAGCATTCGGCTACTGGCGCTGGTCCCTAATGTCTTGTCGCCCTCTTGTGCATTAGAACCATGTGAAGAGTGACGAAGGCCTGCACCGTCAACGCGCGTTCCGATGGGTGGGAGCCGCCTGTTTGGCCTATCGTCGGAACCTTGTGAGCCGTAGGACTGGCCACTCTCCAACGAAGAGACACTCGAGGGTCGCTGGAGATAGTTCCGCCCAGTGCCTCCAAGAGACGAGCCTGAGCCACGTCTGCTGTCGAGACCATCTGCCTTGCGTCCCAATTGGGGTGAGTACGAGACGACTGGGCTGGCAGAAGGACCGTCGGCGAGACGCTCAGACGACGGGCCCGATCCCAGACCGTTCGAGGAGGTACCATTGCTGTAGTTTGAAACACGCAAGCTCGACAGGCGCTTTGCTAGACCTCCGCCGGCGGCGGCCGTGGACGGGCCTTTGGTAGAGAGGATCTTGGAAGTCCGTTGTGCTTTACGGCGCATCTTTTCTTCTGCAGCCCAGCGTTCCAGATTCTGCTGGACACGCTTCGCTTCCGAGTCTTCCTCGCTAGTCGGAGGATAGGTAGAGGGTGAATACAGACTCTCTTCGTACTCGGCAGAATCGATGCGGATCCGATCTTTGGACTGATGGCCGGACCTTCGGCTAAGACTGGTAGGAGGGGAGGACGGCAGGGCTGCACGGTCGTAGGAAGAGAAGCCGGCAGCTGAGGTCTCATCAATGGTCCCGAGGGGATTGCCAACCGATGACAGACCGTTATCACCAGACAGATCATAAGCGTCCGAGTACGATGGTCCAAGAGATCGAATCGTCGAGGTCGATCCCGGCGTCGAGTCGATGGGATTCGCCTTGGGTTCGTCGCCATTGACTGATGGCTGACTGGAGCTTTGCAGCTGTTCTGAACTTCCCCCAAACGACTTCCAGCCAGGCATCCCGGATCGCGAACCAAGCGGATCGTCCTGGCCCAGCGAGGGCGAGAGCTCAGGGTAGGATGAACCATTCTGCAGAGGAACTAGCCCTTGTGCGTCTGCATCAGAGGTCGTGGAGAGCTCCGAGGCGAACGAGAGCTCGGAGAATTCGGATGCGTTTTGCTTGCGGTCATGATGATGTGAGAAGCCGTTCAGCGGGGCAGCTTCCACCATGGCTGCGACACTTCTTCTCTTTGTAACAACAAATGGTTACTACACGTGCTTGCGCATCAGAGGACGGTGCGGAGATGCGTCGATGTATGCTCGTCGACGTAGACAAGACTCTTGAAGGCACTTTTACGACTGCCGGAAACGAATGTTGTTTGCTCAGCTTGAGGAGTCTGACAAGACTCAGGCAGAAAGCGGCGACCGGCAAGTAATCGATGCGAGCGAGGCTCAGGGATTCGAAGGTGCAGAAAGAGCGGATGTCCAGATATGTGGGCTCGTCTAGTGTTACGATGCGATCTGATCCAGTGATGTACTGTCTTACGTTTGTTGGCGATGCAAATATCCTAAGCGAATCCGTGTATCGAGCAGGTAGAGAGGGGTTCCGTTGCGATGCTGTGTGGATAGACAACGTCAGTCACAGCTAAGGTCGGGTCAACTGGGTGACCAAATTGTGGCAAGAGTACGCAAGCGACTAAGCAAGCAACGGTTGAAACGTTGGAGAAGCAAGAGATGGGTTACGAAAGTAGCGAGCGTCCCAGAAAGACAGTGAACCAGTCGGACTGTTGGATGCTGGACAGAGAAATTGTATGCGTTGGGCGTGTGTCAGAGACAGAAAGACAAAGTACAATGCGGTACTACTGTAGTAATGCGTATGGGAAAGTAGGGAGTAGTGTGTGCTAGACAGAAAGTGTGAACACCACAGTTGCGAGGATCTGTGTGAGACAGAGCAATGTACGTCGTCCGCGTGTTTGTGCGAGGCCGTGGATGCACTGCTTGTACTGGACCTGCCGTGTTCGGCAATTACGAGGCCAAGCTCAAGAGGCGCTGCTGCAATCTCACGAGCGGATCGCCCTGCTGCTTGGTCTTTCGCTTTGTTCGACATCCGCCTTCCGCTAGAGTGCTCCTCGATTGCGGAGAAGCAGCACACAGGGGCACTCCGGCTATTTCTGCCCGTCACGGCAGATCGGGCCAGTCTCAGACTCGCGTTCATTTTCCAGTTGGCCCTCCCAGGCACCACTCGTGGAGGCACTGCAACGGAGTTCACACAGCTCCACAGGCATCTGCTCAATCATTACTGTATTAGGTCGAGCAGCATGGACGTGCAATTGTCGTCAGCTCGCAAGATTATGACCGTTGGAACATTGTGTCCCTCGTTAAGACTGTCGGCACTTGTAGATTGGCTTACTCCGAGCATAAGAGCGCCTAAGCGCTGCTTCGATTGAAGCAAGTAAGCTTGTGACCTCTCAACGGACGCTTAGCGAGGGTGCATCATGGGCTCCGATGCGACTACATCAATAATGCTTTTGTGCACCGATCCGGACAGGCAACTGCAGCTTCGAAAAAGTTGGAAACTGAAGGCAACACGATGCGGCGAGGACAACGACCTAACATAAACCTTCACCTGAAACTCACGTCGACATCTGACGCGTCAACGTCGAGGTGAGGCAGGGTCTGGCTGTGACGACCCGCTCACCTCGCCTTTTCAGCAGGCCAAGCGTGAGTGCAGGTACACCAGTGCACGCACAGCTGCCGAGACGTACGTTCCTCGACCCTTCATCCTTCTTATGGCGGATTGCCTGAAAGCAAAACACGCGCCGGCTCGCAATAATAGGGCACTTCGCGCGGGTCGAATGCCACTCACTGCTCTTCTGCCAAAACATGCGCCTGCCTGCTTGTCTATGTTTTGTTGCATCCGAAAAAAGGTGCACGCGACGGACACGCCGCCGACGTCGACCAGCTTCAACTAGAGCGTACACCATCATATCACGACTCCTTTTTCCAGAGTCGGGCCAGGGCACGCCATTTCCGAGTAGCATTCACCAGCTTAGCGTGCCTTCAGCGCCAGTCACATCCGTCCATATTACGGGACCGTGCCTCACAGATCCCAGCCGTAAGGCGCTTTACTTAACCCGTTCCTGCTCGGCACCCGACACGCCGGAGCTGATTTGCTCCGCGCACGACTTAAGTCCCGTGTCCGGCCGAGGTCCCCACGTTCAGCAGCCTCCAACCCCCTTGGGCTGCACATACGGACGGCCACAGCTTCTGTTACTTGAGGAGGAAACTCGCAGTCGTCTCTCACATAGCACCGATCTTCTTGGAGTGACGATAACCCGCAAATCGCACTCCACCACTGCAGACGTTACGATACTAGACGTGCAACATCATCCAGGAATGGGTATGGACCCTGCAAAGATCCCATATCTCTTACCGTGAAGCCGTGGCGCTAGTCAGAGAAACGGCGCACGACGCAAGCAAAGATCACAGAGGTGACATGGCAGTGGCTGCGCGTCGTTCCACGCGGCGGAGCGCCTCGGCGGCAAACGAGGAAAATGCTTCCGCTTCTGTCACGGGATCGAAACAGAAGGCGTCTAGCAGCTCATCCGTTGTCTCTACGTCGAGCCGATCTTCGGCAGCATCCTCAGGTGTGATTCCAACAGTTGCTGCACGCAATGCCGCCAAGCAGAAGGAGACGAGGGTAGAGCGAAGGTTAGAAGATCTTCTGGACGACACAGTCATAGCGGACGAGACACGACGAATGGACGTCAGCATGGGTGCCTTCCTTCCTGTCACGTCTCAACCCGCTTCTGCGAGCGTCGACACCCGTCGAGGCAAATCTAGAGCAAGGGACAGCGTTTTTGATTCGGTCCTTCCGACAAGCAGACGGACAAACAATGATTCTGCCCGAGACACTTCTGCAGGACCTTCCAGAGCCAAACGCAAGCTTCGTCAGAGTAAGTGTGACCCTGTCAGATACTCCACTGCATCCGCGCGAAACGAATTTGTTCCGTGATTGTAGCTAACCGCCTTCATATTCCGTTTATGTCACGTTCTGATTGTCCTGTGGATAATAGCGCTGGGCGATGATTCGGCAGACGACTTTGTCTTCAGCCGCGAGACGGAGCGCAAATCGGCGCAGCCGAGCACACACACTCTCTCGTCGCGCGATCGTGCTGCGACCGGCACCGCTCCGCACCTGTCGCGCAACGGCCGGCATGCGGGTCCATCGAGCCGCACCGTATTCGAGCCCCTCCAGGACGCAGCCGGCGGGGAAACGCCAATTATTCGACGCAACCAGGCATTTCGTGCGGGTCTAGAAAAGGCACCTAGACTACCAACAGGAAAGGAGGCGGATCGCAATCGCAGAAGCAGTCTCGGCCTCAAGGGCCAGAAACGAGTATCTTCGTTGCGCGATGGAACGGCAGCATACCCTCACGACAATGTTCCAGATCATGAGCTGTATCGACACTGCAGCGCTGATCTGCCGCCCGTTATCAGGATGAAACACCTCACCGGTTGGATTCTAAAACGCTCGCTCGATGTCGCAACAGGCCGTGCCGAAGTGCCTGTCAAGTCGAATCAGGCGCAGAAGAAAAGCAAGCGCAGCAGCGATAATGCGGATACCCAATTTCTCACCTTTACCGATGCCGAGAACAAGCTACTCGCCTCCAAAAAAGGCGAGATCGATACCGTTCTGAATCAGGTCCTGACAGACCTCAATGAAGGGGTCTTTGGCATCAGTTGGATGTCGCAGTCTGACTTGGTAAGTGCATACAGCGAAATGGGGAGGAGCGCGCGGTCCAATGTCTACAGAAAGAGCGTGGCTGAGACTGACTTCTGTCCTACTTGCGCTTGTGTCGATCCGCACCGCCAGACGGAAAAGAAGGGATTGCAGCCTCATCCTCGGAACGAGTCGAACAGAATTGCTTCTTCGCGGCTCGCTGCCGTTTTGGATGGCATGGCCAAAGAGTCGCAGGCATGGAGCAAGGAGCTCACTCGCATTGAAGACTACGAGGCCGAGACCAGCCGATTGGAGGAGCTACTAGCATCCTCAACAACGGAGCTAGACGACGTCATTGCTTGGGACCGCCATGATCTCAGCGAAGAAGGTCTGCAACAGCTCAGGGACGCCGACGCAGCCATGGACTGGCTACGACGTCTAACATCGGATGAGTCCGAAGCGACCAAGACGAAATCGCGTACGAAAGGGCGCACGTCCAAAGCTGCCGGCGCCAAACTTAGTGAGGATGAGTTCAAAGGCACTGACCTCGATGTTCGCTGGGCAGACGTCGAGTTCAGCGTTGATCTGCTGCGTTCTCGCTCGCACCAATTTGCGCAGCTCGAGTCTTTGGCCTCCAGATACATCCGCACGGTGTCTGCGCACGCCGCGCAGGCGTTGCGCGACCGAACGTCGTCGTCAAGCGCCCTTGCTGGTGCCGCTTCAACGGGCTCGAAACGGGGACGTCGCAAGGCCGACACGCAAGGCCAATCGACGTCATCGCCGTCCGTGCGGGGCGGACCGGACCGGCTCGAAAGACTGCTCAGTGGCGTTCGCGAATCTAGATCGGTCTCCACCGCGTCGCAGCAGCCTTTGGGACCTACTTCGGGCGCCGACGAGAGCATGGCAGCTGATAGCAGCACCACCCTTGCTACGTTCGAGCCAGACGAGAGCGATCCCACCGATCTGCTCCGAGCATTGGCTCGCATGAACTGAATTCCGAAAGATACCTCACATTCGAAACGTCCTGCTCCATATCCTGCCCTCTCTTTTCGTTTTCCATCCCTATCCACAACATCGGTTCCACTTGCCATACCATCTATCTATATCTCGCTTTACCTGTATTCCCCATTGTAATTCTAGCCCGGTTCGGGACTTCCATGTGCGGGACCGCGAGCAGTTCACCGGCATCGATTCTGCTGAATCCACAGCGTATTACGCCGGCAATCCTCGGACTGCCCCGGGCCATGCAAGACAAGCGTCGGGAATTTGTGGATCAATGATAGTAATTGCGGCTGACGGTATCCGAATCGTGTTTGGCAGGAAAATTTGAAACTATCCTCGCTCGGCAACTTTGGGCTCCCAGGCGGTCTGTAACGGAAGAATACAGTGCAGACAGACGTGAATGGTGTGAATGGTGTCAACGACATTATTCGAATGACGATGCATGCTACGACTTGGTCGGCAATGCGAACACTTACAATCTTGGGCTTAGTGGTGTTATATGTTCGGAAACCTCCACGCGAGCCAGTGATGTTCTCTCGTGGCGCCTGTTGGGTGGAAATGAAAAAGAGAAGTTGTTGGTACAGGTCTCTGTCAGTGGTCAGCTGGGCTCGGGCGGGTGTATTGGGCCATCGATTCGTGTCGGACTTACAGTCATCCAGGACTGAGTCATCATCTGGATGCCCTTGTCCTCGTGAGGGGGGTCCTTTCGGATGTGGTGGAGCCACGAGTGCCAAAGAGGGTCGACTTGCGAGGCGTTGAACTCGTTGTCGGCAACGTAGTCGACCCATCGGTGTCTCAATGGGAACTCCTCGTGGTTCTCGTAGAACTTGTTGCCATTTCTACCCAGTCACCATTGGCGCCGATTTATCATCACAGAGTGGGCCAATATATGTCAGTCTCGGACTTCCTGGACACAGATCCATGAGGGCAGGGATCACTCTGCATCTTTCGTGGAGGACCAGGATGTGCAGTTGAGATTCTTACCTGTCAATGCCAACAAGCCGACCGGACTTGGCATCGCCGATGTAGTTGAGGTCTCTCCAGAACTTCTTGATTCCCTCCTTTCGGATGTAGTTGATCGTACGAGCGAGCGACATGGCGGCCGTGTAGTCTCAGACGTATGTCTATACCACAGAGCAAAGTCGATAAGCTGATGCGTGACGTCGAAAGACAAAGAGAGGCAGGTGTTCGGCACCACCACTGTGACGAGCGTTGCGGTTGATGTTTCCTTGCAGCGTGCGATGAATTCGCCGCCTGAACCGGACTCGACTGCGTCTCTGGCGCTGGCGGAGGAGCGCGTCCGAATTTGTAATCACGGCCGAAAATCACACCAGCCGATTTTAGCTTGAATCACCCGATTTATCTCACAGGCTAATTGCTAGATCGAGTTTCTTTTTAGCTTTGTTAGGCCACTCAGTTCTCAGTTGTGAGATTCCGGTGGAAGAGCCTATCGCGTTTGGCCGCGAGAGATTCAGGGTCCAAGTAGGTGACTTTCTATTTCTTTGTCGTTCCGAGCACTGCAACCTCAAAGCTCCACTATTTTCTAGTCAGCGGCGCTGCACCCATTAGTGGCGACTTGCTGATGACTTGATGACGCTGACGAGGATCTGACCAAACAACCAACCACCTCCATACCCACCTGCTTCCTGGCCTCGTCGCCCCTCACGAATCGACAACGTACAGTTCATTCGTGCTTGTTCCGCGGCCGCTCGAGCCACAGCGAGTGTTTCCCGAATGCTGCCCTCGACATCATGAGGCCCTCGGCGAGTGTAGCCGGCATCAAGGGCATCTTTCCTCTCATAAAGACCTTGACACCCCAAGCACGATCGCCGCCCTTCTCTCTCACCGCGCTCCAAGGCTTAAAGCTTGCTATCGATGCTACACTTCTCGTCCAGCGGCTTCACTTTGCCGATGATCCGCATCCGTCACGCCACGTCATTGGCTTCCACAGGCTGATTACTTCGCTACGCCAACATGGCATCGTTCCCTTCATGGTCTTTGACCATCCGCTCAAGCGCCTGGCGCTCAAGGATCGCGAACAGGTTAAACGCAAGCAGAAACGCGAGATCGACCGTATACGTAGTCGACTTGAACGGGAGCGAAGCGAGAGACTTCATGGTCTTGGCTATTACCTCGATGCGCTGCGCTCGCTCACAGCAGCAGAGAGGCAGCGAGTAGGCTCACTGCTACGGACTTGGCAAGATCGTGGTCGCCATGACGGAGAGGCGGTACTCAGCGACGTCGAGCAGTCGGCGTATGATGTTTTCCTGGAGCGCCACCTAGCCGCCTCCAACATGGGGAAGTCTGCAGGGAGAACCGAAGAGGGTGAAACACAGACCTGGTCAGAAGATGACTGGGCTCATATTCATGGCGTGAGGTGCTCTGAACACCCTACAAACGTGTCGATCGAAGCTTCTACATCATGCGACTGTTCAGAGAAGGACATCAGCCATGATTTTCTCGATTCGCTACACAGAGCAACGCTTCGGGAGTGGCCGTTCACAGAGACTTCAACTGCTCGTACAATGACGCGTAGCGACTTGTCAGAGCTGCAGCTGAGCCATGACACATGGCTCGAGGCCATGGAAGAGCTGTTCGGCTCGCGGGCCTACGCGATTGCCTTCCGTCTCTTTACGTTTTGGTCTCAGTTTGAAAGTACTCTCGAGCGGCTCGGCGACAGCCAGTCCAAGGGACAGCGCACCCTCACAGATTCAGAACGGCAAATCTACATCAGCATCACCCGTCAGCTCGTGGCAACCAGCTCAACACAACTGCAGACAACAGGCGCTCCGATCGAGGCCGAAGCCGCATCTGACCAAGCCGTCGACTCAATACGAATGGAGGCAGAAGCCAGCATGCTTGAATCTGCGAGACTCGATCTGGCGGCACAGGGTGATGGAATATCGAAACAGGAGGAGCTGCAAGAGGAGCCGACTCCATCGCTGGCCAGTCTCACCACCATGAACACGACGCTGTCCAAAACGTATAATCGAGCGACATCACCGCTCTCAGCAACAATCTACCAAGATTGTGCAAAGCTTTCGACTCTGATGGCGGTACCGGTGTTTTGGACAGGCGATGGGACACGGGCTGGTGGGGGACGGATTCATGAAGCTGAGGCCTACGCATCGTCGCTGGTCAGGTCTGGCTTTGCCGATGCGGTGGCCAGCGAAGACAGTGATGTGCTGCTGTATGACACTGTACTACTACGTGGTCTCATGGGCGGCATCAAAAGCCCAGCCGGCGCAGGACGCGATGCAGGGCGGAAGAAGCTCGAATTTGTCAGCGGAAAGCGGGTACGGTACGGACTGTTCCCTAGGCATGAGCTGGAGAGTCTCTACAATAAACTTAAACACGCAGGAGCAAGCAGCACTACCGTCACATCCGACACTACGGGCGGTCGGAAGGTTCCGCGAAGCCGACGACGCAATCTTGCTTCTCAAATTGTCGCACAAGGTGCCGCCCAGACGAAGACCCCGGCCGAGCAGCACGTAAAAGCATCACCGCCAGAGGATCGCGAGCTCTCGGACGAAGAGTATGACAAGATGGCACGGTCAATGATGCTGGACTTTGCTTTGTTGTGCGGCACCGACTTCAACCGAACTGTGCCCGGAATCGGGCCCAAGACGGCACTGAGACTCCTGAAAGAGCATGGCTCTATCTCTGCCATCTTGAAACAGGAGTCGAAAAAATTCCAGCCACCAGATGGCCTCTCGATCAAGGAGTATGAAGCCGAGCTTCGAGATGCTCGAATGGTGTTTCTCAATCCGCCGAAAGTTCGAGCCACAGCTCGCAGCATTCTGGGTTCGGCGGCTGCTCAAGACGCGCCTTCGTCGGATCACCCCGGTCAATTATCGAAGGTGGAACATGCATTCTACCCTGAAACCGCGGCTCCCCAACGCCAAGATGACAATCAGATAAAGGTAGTTGACGTGGCGGAATCTTCGGGCGATCCAGAGTCGCTCGTAGCGTGTACAGCTGAGATCGCAACCGATGCCAGCGACGACGGGTCGGTCGAGGGACAGGACAGTGAGTTGGTCATCGACTTGAGCGGTCAAGATTTGGCCGTCGATCCGTCCATTTCGGAGGTGTCTTACGACCGTCAGGCGGTGCTCGAGTTTCTTCGGTCGCGCGACATCTTTCGATCCTCGCTCACGGGTATTGACGGGTCTGACAGCACCTCTCGGTCGCAGGACTGGAGAGATTTGCTCGATCTTGAGCTGGGACTCGGTCCGATCCAGCGACCGGGGGATGCGACTTTAGGATCGCTTGCATCCGCTAGGGGTGGCGATCCCAGAGCATCGGCTATGGGCGCCGACTTTTTCGGCGAAGGCCGACAGGCCGACGGCAAAGGAGGTGTGGCATGCTGGCGACCTCATCTGGAGGAAGGCGTAAAGCGCGAAACCACCGCATGCGCCACATGAGGCTGGAACAATCCTCGATAGATTCTGGCTCAAGCTCCTCCGCGGCGTGCGAGCTCCGCTCTAGCTATCGACGCAGCCAAGCACCGTGCTTGTACTTTATTCATTGGTACGATTAAGATTGTGATGTTCAATGGGATGGGCAACCTTAATGGCCCAAACACGTTTGTGCTTGAGCGAGAGCCAAATGCTGTATCTTGTGACATGGGCAAGTCTCGCGATCCCGCGGCTTGCTACTTCTCATGGCAAGATACAGGCTGCAGCTCTCATGAAATGGCTTTGTTGCCGTCCTTTGCAACGCCTGAGTTCCACTCCAGCTTGCGGCGGAAGCCATTCCGATGAACAAGGTTCGGTATCCAATTGTAGTGCAAGCACAAAGCTTTGCTGTGCAGACGAATGAAAAAAGACATCGGTCTCGGAAAATATGCAGGGTTCACATGACGGCAACACTTAACAGACAAATGATGGCGCAGCAGAGCCCTGCACGAACCAAGGCTCCACCTAAAAAAGAAGCGCCTGTGCGTCTGCGTCACGCCAAATATGGTGGAGACTCGCACGCTTTATCGATGCGAATACTGTAGATGTGTGATTTTTCTTTCATCATTCATTACAGCATCTCTCTTTGTTGTTCGGCTTCACGTGAAGTTTGCGGGCCTGTTCCCAGGTGGCTGACAGATGGGTCAGTCAAGTCCACTCACGGGAGTTCAGAGAGCGCCCTGGCCCAGGTGCGGGACAAGGAGCTTAAAAAAAAAAAAAAAAAAAGCTCCGATGGTGCTGATGATGGTACGTTATCAGCTTTCAGCTTTTCAGCCTCAACTCCCGGAGAAAAGGGAGGAAAAAAAAAAAAAAGAAGAAAAACCCCACCCCTACTTGACCGGCAGCAGACGCCGGTTCGACAGCTCGGCGAAATTTTCGACCGTAAAATTTCCAGGCGAAGCGACAGATCCTAGGGTCCATGCATTTGTTCTGTGGCTTGACGTGCTCCCAAGCGACGCAATAAGGTGCCTACAGCTGGTAAGGTCAGCGTGGCGAGCTACCAGCTAGGCCTTCCCGTTTCGAAGTCCGACTCGAGTGGACCATGAGCTCCCTTCCGCGTGGTTATATCTCATCGACAGCCGCAGAAATGGAGATGACACTGTCTGATCCTGCCCCGAAGGTCGATGATGAAGAGTGCTTTTCGGCGTCAGTTCCGGCACGAGGCTTTCTATCAGCATGAACATCACAGAGAGCTCAGATTTCTGCCAGTGCCGCAACTCCGAATCAATACGCGGTGGGCTCGAATGATGTACTCTCGCGCGTACAGGAACGTGATGAGGACTCAGAAAGCGCGAGCTAGCAACTCGGCACAGGTGGGTGGGCGCTGCGAGCTTACTTGTTTAAGCGATAGGTGTGTGACATCGGCGTGCTGCCTCAGTCGTACTGCCTGATGCATGTTGCCTGTTCTGGTACAGTATATGCAGTGTGAGGTCTGCATAAGCATCTGCAGGGCCTATCGATTACCATGGCGCCCTGACCTCCCTTTCTCCTAGCCGTCGACGCCTGGACGCCAGCCCCGTCATAATCGATCATTCCTCGACTCTCTGTCTATAATCAACGTCTGTGATGCCGGCCCAAGAAGTCACCGCGCCGAATTCGCGCCTGTTTCGCAGGCCGCAGCCCGTGTCCATCAGTCTCGAAGCTGACTGCGCTTCCGCCTTTTGATTGGCACGCCTGGTTCTCTGCCGTTTTTGACAGCTCACTGGTGCAGTCCCGTCATGCATCTTGCACTGGCCCCTGGTCGGACACGATGCTGACATCGCGCGTGACAATTGTGCACGAGCTCGTTTCGTCAATCAGGTTGATCCAGCTATGTTCCAAGTGGCTCTACACCGTTACTGCGTCGAAACAGCGTGACCCTGAGCTCAGTACGATTTTACTCAAGTAGACATTCGCGTTCATGGCTTTTCAGCTGCGAACGTGGACTCCAAAAGTAACACTATCCGACGAAGAGCGCAGCAGGGCTGATTTGGTACAAAGGTCGGGCGTCAAGACTCCCACGCTTCCGCTCTTTCTCGATGGCGATGCTGGAAGCCAGAGCTTGAGGCTCAGGAAGCATTCAATCTGTACTGGTAATGCCACGGTCGGAGATGAGCGAAGACAGCGCCCCTCGAGACATGAGCACGAGTAGCTCAGCATCGGCATTGAGTGTACGTGAGCTTCCCAAGCCGCCACCATCCCACGGTGGGACCGGAACAAGGCTTTCGCAAAAAGGGCGCAGACAGCTCTTGTGACAGCGTTGCGATCAACAGCTGACGTGAGCACTGTGTGGGCGGTTGCGACCTCATTGTGTTTAGATTGTGACAGACAGGTTTCGCATCTTTCATTGCCATCTCACGTATGGCTCCCATGTCGTAGCACTACAGTGTGGTGTACTGGCCTGCGATCGTGAGGTCCCCTTTGCGGCCGTAAGTATGAATTTTCACTACAGCTGGCTACGCATCCAGCTGGTGGCGCATGTACAGATTTACCTGCTCGGCAGGGGATTTCTCTTGCTTCATCCCTTTCTGTCTGGCTCGGCACGTCAGCCACGGACGCCGCCTCGTCGACGCGTTCTCAGCGTACCATAAGAAGAAAAAATGCAGGGCGCCCATTCGGCACGAGTCTAAAAAAAATGATCGTCGCAAAGTCGAGCACCGAAAGTGGAGCGAGGCCGGCCGGGCAGTGAATTGGCCGAGCAAAGGCATGCTCTGGCGACAAGTGCTCACACGCAGAGGCCCTCAGCTGTGCAGCACAGCTCGCCTTATCTCATCGCCGGACTGTTTTTGGCGCAGCGGATGAGTTCTGCCGAGCCGTTATCTGAAGTTTTGACCTTCGAGTTTTTGACGGTTCGGAACTCGATTTGCTTTCGCCATGGCCAATTTCGTACCCCTTTCCACGCACCCCTTACTTACTTAGACAATCGGTCCAAGACTGGCTATCCACAGCGGTAGCTCTTATGATGATCCGACTCTCGTCGTCCGAGGAGCAGCGCGATTAGCCGCATTCGTGAGCCACAACATTCACCTATGCATATGCTTTCGACTGCTTGGTCGAAAAAATAGTTACTGTGCTGCCCGTGGCAGTCCGGGCCAGGCGAGAGTATGCTCCAAACGTAGTCTCACGCATGACAGCTTCAAAAACGATCATTTCTTTTATGCCGTTTACAATCGTGACAGACGTAAAAGGCCGGGTATGACGAGCACTCGGAGTGCCCTACCGTCGGCGTCGGGCGTAGCAATTACGGTAATGTAGTATAAGGTGTCTAAGCTGCAGCAAGCAGCCTCGCCTTGCGTTGGCTGGGCTTGGCTGAGCTGAAAAAGATCCCGATTGGTACCACGGGCTCCGTCGGTCGATTTTGAGACGTTTTCATATTTCTTCTTTCGACGGCCCAGGCTGCATGGAGGCGCGTGAGTGCATGCGTGATGTGCACTCATGCGACAAGAATCGCAGTGCAGCGATAAGTCATGGATGGCACAGCATCTTTCCACATACGTTTAGACGCAAATTGTTATTTTTCTCGGTCCTGCCTGCACATTGCTTGATCCCGGGCGGCAGGGCACGGCCAACTCTTGCTGCTCTACCGACTAATTTTACGTGACGTTGGCAAGAAAGAGGTCCCACTGACGACCCCCGTCACGCAACCCTCGGCTACTGCACAGCGTGTCGTCTCGCATTCCCGCTGACCCTTATGGATCCGTGTCCTTACTGGTACCACCCTTTCTACTCGCTCACCTTGGCTCGTACCATCTTCTGGCCCCACCATCGCCTCACCATCTCCCACGTCCTCTAACCAGAGCAACATATCCTTCTGCCATCACATCTATCGAGGCCGTCGCCTTGTCGGTGACAATTATCGGTCTTGTTGGAGGCTCAGTACGTAAATTTTCGTGACCCTCGACGCAGCAGCCATCGTCCATCAATCTGCAGTATTTTGAGTCGCGATATACTCGGCCTTCGATCATCGGGTTCAATCGACTGTATCGCTACAGGCCTGCCAGTAGCCCGCGAAAAGGCACAACTGACCGCAGGGCCTCCCTAGTGCCAATTCTTTGGTAATTCTCGTCCGCCATGTTTAGCTCAATCGTGCATCAACCTTGCGAGATCTCGCTCCATCTAGTGTCCCAGGACATCTTTGTTCATCCGCCACCGCCCAACACCGAGATTCCCGGTGATGACAAGACTCTCCGGGGTCTCGTAGAGATCAAATGCCCAAGCGAGCGTCACATTCAGGGCGTCAAGGTGGTATTGCAAGGAGTGCAGACCCTTGCTATCCCCGAGCAGAACTCCAGCACACCTTCCTCGATACGTTGGGAGGAGAAGGTCATAATGGAGAAGACTGTCGAAATAATGAACGACGGCTCCAGCTCCCCCGGCCGATCTAGTCGATCCAAGGGCAAGGAGAAAGAGAAGCAGCACAATTGCGATGTCGCCGATGGAATTCACCTCGAGAAGGGCATTCATGGTTTTGAATTCGCCTTTATCATCCCAGCCTCTACGCCGCCCTTCGAGCGGAGCAAGCACGGTCGAGTTCGCTACATTCTTACCGCAACAGCCCTGGGTGCCGGCCGAGCCCGTCACAACATATCGACATGGAAGGAGATCTTCATCATGCTGCACGTCAACGCGGACGGCGGCCCTACACCGCTCGATATCCAGTACCACGACGTTCACGAGGCTCTCGGTCCGCTCTCAGTCTCGCTTACATCGGCATCGCTGACAGTCGGCGGGACTGCTAATTTGTCTATCTATCATCCGGACCCACCTAGCGGGCTCAACATTCACGTGGCTCGGGTATTCCTGGAACAGACCTTCGAGCTATACAGTGAGGCTCGCAAGGGCTGGTTGCGACTACCCACCGAAAAGCTGCGCCTGTGGGAAAAGGGCTACATGCCCTACAAAGCTAAGCAGCACACGGATGCAACCGGCCCTCAGGATGCGATCTGGATCGGCGACATGACCAACAGCGGTCCCGGACGACCCGGCCGCGGCGCAGGCGCCGGTCCTGCCAACATTTCGCCATTCGGCTTGCCTCTCAATGGATCCACTTCCGCACCTGTCACGCCCATGGAGCCTTCGACGCCTGCTTCAATGGATAATGGCTACAAGATCAAGTCGGTAGTACGACTTCCGGACGACAACGTGATCCGCCCGAGTACCGTGCGCGGCTCTCGAGCCGAGATTCGCGTCAGTCACGAAATGGGCGCCGAGATCTTCTTCTCGCGCAAGGATGTGCTTGACATGCGGGAGGGAAGTGAGAGCTTTGGACAACCCAAGGTGCAGGTCTTCTCCATGCGACGTGCCACGACCATTCCGTCGTGCTGCTGTACTTTCGACACGATTCACCTGCCACCCTACTCGCTCGAGTCGCCGTCAAACTCTCGGCCCTCGTCACCGGCTCCACCCTCAGCTTCTCGCAATGGCACACATGCCGAGCTGGAACACTGGAAGCGCACCACTACTCTCAACCACACGCTACCGGGATCGCGTGGCAATTCGGCCTTCGGTTCTGCTTTCACGTCGTCGACCAACTCCAGGGCTGGATCGCGGGCTGGATCGCGAGAGACATCTCCGACTCGACACGGCTTTGCTGCCCACTTTGGCGGATCGGGTCGGAAGAGCCGCAACGCGAGTCCCACGCGCAACCGTGGTCGTGCAGGACACGGGCTGGGCAGCAGCGGCTTGCATGCACTGACTCCTGCATCGGCAGGTCACATTGATCAGAACGGTAGTCACCGTCATCACGGCTATGCTACGCCGCGCTCGCTTCCTGACAATGTTCCATGGGCTGTTAGTTACCTTCCGGATCGCACCGGTACCTCACACGACACCTGCAATTGCGGCCGTACCACCGAAGAGCTGACCGAAGCCGAGCAACGCTTGTTGGAGGGCGTTCCGACCGCGCCGGGCGCGTGGGTCGAAAATACCGACAACAATGTGCCTCCTCCTCCGTGGGCCCCGCCGTCGCGTGCTAGTAGCCCAGTTTCCGGCTGGCACTACGGACCCGGGTCTGCCCGCGAAGGCTTCCGCCCGCGCGGAAAGTTGGCAGAGCTCGAAACACCCTTCGGCAGCCCGTCCGCATGACACAGTGCAACCACTCGGGTTCCAACGTCCTTAAACTCGTTCTTCGTCCGTCTCGGTATTTCCGCTATCCGTACCTGTCTTTCAAAAAAAACCGCCAAGGCCGCAATAATCTCTGTTTTCGACCGCACTCTCCACTCTGGCACATTCAATCACGTCTTTCCTTCGGATCCTTGTCCGTTCGTTGCATGCATACATTCCGGCTCAGTCTCTGTAATTCTAATCGCAAGGCGCTCTCTAACCATACGCACCTCAGACATGGCAATCTATAGTCACAATTGAAACACATTATGGGGGAAAGTTGTGCCAAATGAGACTAGGGCTGTCACGGTCACATGATAGGAAAGGAGGACTTTTGCAATCTACAGCAGATGCACTTAGCCAGAGACATCGGTAGTAATTGCCTTCATGATCTGATACTCGGACATACCGTGGATGGAGCCCTCCTTGCCGAATCCACTCTCCTTGACACCGCCGAAGCAGCTCTCGGTGGCACTGAGCATGCCGGTGTTAACACCAACCATGCCGGCCTCGATGCCCTCGGACATGCGGGCGGCAACGCGGAGGTCGTTGGTGTAGACGTAGGATCCGAGACCAACGTCGGAATCGTTGGCGATGCGAAGGGCTTCTTCTTCGGTCTCGAACTTCCTGATTGCGGCCACGGGGCCAAATGTCTCTTCGACACAGATCTGCATGTCATCGTTGAGACCGGTTAGGATCGTGGGAGGGTAGAAGAATCCACCCTCGTCCGGGAATGACGATGGGGGCTCGGGGCCATAGTAGAGCTTGGCGCCCTTGGAAAGAGCATCCTGTACATGTGAGCGGCACTTTTCAACGGCTCGGTCAGTGATCAGTGGACCCAGCTTGACTGAAGGGTCCTCGCCATCGCCCTGCTTGAACTCCTTGATCTTGTTGGCCAGCTCCTTTACGAACGCGTCGTGGATTCCGCTCTGTACCAAAATGCGGTTGGCTGCCACACAGGTCTGACCAGACGTTCGGAGCTTGGCGAGCAAAACGCCGGTGATGGCCTTGTCCATGTCGGCGTCGTTCATGATGATCACGGGCGAGTTACCGCCAAGCTCCATGCTCAGTTTCTTGAGCGTACCGGCGCACTGCGCTGCAATGAGCTTGCCCACGCGTGTTGAGCCCGTCAGTGACACCTTCTTGACGCGCTTGTCCTCACAGATAGCCTTGCCGACTTCTGCCACATTGTCGAGCGTGGTGACTACGTTGACGCAGCCATCAGGATAGCCGGCACGCTTCACGAGCTCAGCAAAGGCTAGGGTGGAGAGCGGGGTCTCGCCAGCTGGCTTGACGATGCAAGTACAACCGGCTGCGAGTGCAGGGCCAATCTTTCGCGTCGCCATGGCCAGTGGCAGGTTCCAGGGCAGAAGGCAGGCCGCCACGCCAATGGGCTGTCGGATGGTCTGGATACGGACGTTGGGGTTTGCTGGTGCGATGGTCTCGCCCTGGGCACCGGTCTCGGCCAAGTTGGCGAACCAAGCGAGGAAGGTAGCAGCGTACTTGACCTCAGCCTCCGCCTCTGCGCGAGTCTTTCCGTTCTCGCGAACGATCAGGGTAGCAAGGTCGTCGATGTTGGCAAGCGTGAGATCATTGAGCTTTCGCAGCATCTCGCCACGCTGTCGCGCAGTCGTCTTCTTGTACTCCTGGAAGGCCGCGTAACACGACTCGACGGCGTCGGCGACATCTTGCGCATTGCACTCTGGAATCTCTGCAACCAGCTGCTTTCGGTCGCCTGGATACAGAACCTTGAACGTTTTGCCGGAATGTGAGTCGACACGCTTCGATCCAATGACACATTTGGTAATGAACAGCGACGGGTCCTTGAGCCGCGAGGCTTCGGACGATGCACTGCCGTTTGTCTTGGAAGCCATCTTTTCGTTTATGTCCTGGCAAATTAGTGATTGGGATTCAAAGACGGTGTTGCTGGATTGCTTCGAATGGGTATACGATGGCTGGAAGACGTTTAACTCAATCTCTCGAAGTCGTCAAGACTACCTTTGCATAGACCGGCACATATCACCAGTACGAACTCTGTGCGCTCCGCAGAGCCGCTGATGTGTGTTTCTTAGAAGCGGGCCAATGCAGCCAATGCAATGCGAGAAGGCTGCACAGACAATGGCATCTTCGGCCACGAAACCCAAAGGACTGGTGAGGTCATGCGGACAGCTTGAAATGCTCACAGCAGATATGCCTTGTATAGGGCCGGCACAGCTACCATAGTAACAAGAATATGTGGGGAAAGACCGGTACGATGCTTCGGCGTCCCTCGTGACGTCGATACCGCATCGCGAAGGGTCCCTGCACGTCACGGAAGGCCGCACTTTGTGTTCGTATTTACGAAGGCGGACATCTAGCCAAACCCCATCCGTACGAATAGCATGGCTGTTAGACCAAAGTATCTGCCTTATAATGATCTCGACATCAGACCCAACACATAAGTTGTACTTTCACAATGGCATGCACAGCGAACAGAATATGACTATAGCAAACTATGCTTGGAGCCCAGGAAAGAGTCTAATGTACAAGTGCAGAGAGACAAAATAGCTGCCAACAGTTCATACAGTAAGCAGGTGCGAGAGTGACGTGAGTTTTACCAGGAGGCCTTCTTGACACCTGGCAACTCTTCCGCAAGCGCCTTCATTCGGAATTGATACTGTCAGACAAGAAGCGCCGCGGAAAAGAGGGCAAGGGGGACAGAAGGTCAGTCCTCTGCCACAGAAGCCGCCTTCGGCGGACCAGGTACACTAGAAGCAGCTACGTTACTCACTCTGCAAAGGCCAAATTCCGAGATGATACCACGTCCGCGACCAGTCTCGGTGCAGCGATTGGACACACTAGCGGGTCTAGTCTTGTTGGGGAACTGATTGAGTTGAAGTTGGGCCTGGTGGCGCACCTTTTGTGGCAGCGTCGTGTTCCGCGCGATGTATTTGAATGCTCGTCGAACCAACTCGTTAGACTGCACGGCCTGGCGCGTAGCCATGTCCCGACTGAAAGCCCCGTCGAATATTGCAGCAGTAGTGAGTGCAAATATGTGACGCAGACCGCATCCAAGGAGGTCGACGATGATTTGGTGGTCAAAAGGAAGAAGTTAGGTAAGCGCATTGCCCAACCACACGTCGCTGAACCAGTCGTCACGGAAAGACTGGGACAGTCTACGGGTGTGACACTTACAGGACTCTCGCGTTCGGTCGCACGGGCATGTTGCACGTTTATACGTTCGTTATCGTTGGCCGTAGGTGGTATTGAAGACATCAGATGTTGGTGTTGAACGCATTCTTCTTGGTCAGAGAGAAATGTAAAATCGAGTCGGATCCGACACCACCCGCCTACATTTGGGTAAAAGCACAGTTGTCAGATTGTTTGTGTCCCTGATTGCCGGTATATTTTCTGGTTGGACCCTGAAATCCATTTCAAGTCTTTACGTCCCTCATGGTGCCTTCCGAAGTGCAGATCACAGACTTTTGTTACGCCACCACCTGCGGCGTAAGACAGACTCAGCCGTCGACGATGACCGGAGAGCCCCATAGGAAGCGGCGACGCTACAGTGGTGGTGCCTCCCTGCAGAATTCCGACGAGAATTTCGGCGTGCAGTCGCTGCCGGTTGCTGAACTGCCAGCTGATTTCGATGGCGTCCCGCTCGATGGCGAACAATATCTAGCGGTAGTGCGCAGAGAGGCAGCATCGGGTCCGAATGTTTTCCACGCAAAACACAATCCATACGCAACAGCAGCAGGATCTGCCGTCTCTACTCAGCTATCTGATAGAGCCTCCACACTTGAGTCTGGTACGAGCATAGAGGCAGAGCTCCAACTGCCGAGCAAGGTCTGGCAACAACAGTTTCTCGCACAGTACCGCAACATGCGAGAGTCTCTCAGCAATGCACCCCTGGAACGCGTTGGCTGCCAGCCCGATCGACTTCCCAAACCGTCTAACGCGGTGGGCTGGTACATTTGGATCCATGGCAAGGCTCCCCCAGACGATCAGCAGCGCGGCTGCCGCAATCAGAGATCGAGCGAGGCGTGGAAGATTAAAGAGCCTTCAGGAGCGCAAGTTCTTCGTCTCTCCACCGACCAGATCCTGGGCATTCTCGAAGCTTTCCCGTTCTGGCTTGGACATCGCATTGAGGTGCCGGACACTCTGTCGCAGGAGTACGAACAAGATAGCAGTGCCTCGGGCAGATCAGTTTGCCAGCAGCCAGTCTTGCAGCCACTTCATTCCCGATGGCTCTTTGCACTTCTGGCCCACCTTGATTCGCGTCTCTTAAGCGAACAGATTAGTGTGCTTCGCACGCTCGCGCGAGCCTGTATCGCGGCGGTTGCTTTGTCGAGAATACGTCGCAAGGCACTTCAAAGTCGCAAGGGCAGCAAGAGCGCATCCACGATTTCATCGACGGACTCGAACGAATCCGAGAATGAAGTCGAACAGGCTCTCGAGTCGACAGGTTCCAACACAAGGCGTCTGAAAGACGAGACTACACGGTTGGAGGCCGGAGCATGGATGGTGCTCACCATTGTTGCTGGCATCTGGGGCCAGTCGGATCTCTGGGACGACGCATTATCTGATCTGCGGCGGGTTGCCTAGGAACCTGCTTTCCACCTCGACTTCCAATTCCCAAAGTAATGTATTTGATTCTGCCATAGCAATCTGTATACCCCGGCATCTTCCTTAGCCTTTCCATTTCGGTCATAATTGTTGTGACTTGGTGTGATGGTGGTTGTGCTGCTAAGTCGAGGGACGGGATCGTTCGAAATTTGATGTTGAGTGTTAGACCTCTTCACATTTGCCATCTCGCGATGTTAGATTTGATATACGTGCCAAGAGAAGCGGATTTTCAATCTACGGCACATCGAGCCGTCCGATGCACGGTGCCCACGCGCGCTCCGCCGAAAATGACGCCCGTAACCCACTTTCAAGTCTGTTGCTTTATTGTTCTGGCCGACGGGCTCAAGCGTCGACATGCCCCACCGCGCTTTTCCATGTGTCTCGCCCTACGTGCCGGCACCAAGTTCGTGCGCTCCCCACCCGTGGGCACAGAGCTGCAAACCTCCTCCGACTCCAGCACCCCTTCGAAACTCGGCCACCCGGCCTCGTCCACCTTCCGAGCGTGGCTCCACCACATGCCACACCATCTGAGCCGGTGTACGACGGGACGGTGAAATACAAGGCTCGAACTCTGTTTGTACAATTTTGATTGTCACCAGGGCGAAATGAACAGCATGCCGTGAGACGTCCTCAAGATGGAGCTATGAAAACAAAATTAAAATTTAAAATTTAAAATTTTAAA